>WUQG02040982.1:0-10667 GCA_011317285.2 Androctonus mauritanicus | reverse complement strand
TTTTTCTCGCTATTTGCAATTTTTAAACCGCTCTAATTCTATTATTAATTGGATATGAAATTTCAAATTTAGAAATTTATGTCCTATTTAATACTGTTCTCAAATGTAATTATCAGATTAATAATATTTAAATTAGGACAAAAGTTACAGCGAGTTGAAATTTGGTTATAATGACTCCGGTAATAGTAGTCAATCAGTGACTACTGTACTTGGCTCAGAGTCACTGCCGTGCCTCTTGATATTAAAATTGAAAAATCTAAGGCGCCAATAATCCATTCTTGCTCATTGCAGGTATCCGATATATATATACATCGAATAATATATTCGATTACATAATATATCCGATTTTTAGTATTCTGCCATCATCCATTTTTTGGATGATAGTAGAATACTATATATATATAGTATTCTACCATCGTCCAGAAAATGATGGTAGAATACTAAAAAAATATATTGTAATAAAAAGAAAATAAATGAATAAAATAATAAAAATATATAAGCTAAGTAGTAGTAAAAATAATATTCATTTAATGTTAGTTAAAAAAAATAATTTTATTATTCAAATTTAGCATTAAAATTTTTATAATATTCCATTAAAATTAAGCACTACCGTTTTATTTGTTGGAAAATTTAATACTGCTTCGATTTAAATTTACATCTGCTGTATATATACATATAGTATATATAGAAGGTCATAAGAGAGTGTTGTAAGAAGGTTTTCAGACATGAGCAAAATAAAAGAATGGTTTAGATTTAGATTTACTGTAGATTTTTTATTAATAAATAAATAAACTCATTAATTTTAAAAAAGTCATATATGGGTTAATTACAGTGTTATGTTTCTACTAGGGTATTATGTGACAAATTTTTTAATAATGAAAATTGTTTAATTTGACAACTACATAAATCAAAATTCAAAACATATTTTAAATACAATTACAATCACAAAAATTTCCGATATTAAACATAATTGATAGATAAATATATCCCCTCAAATGACAAAATTTTGTCTTTAAACAATTTTATAATATTGATCGCCTGATATATTCGTATTATGCATCAAAATAACACATTTAATATTTCGACAATCAAAAATTGCTAAACACATTGATATTAATTATTATTTTAAAATACATAATCAATAATATTTGAATAAAAAACAAAAATTAGCATCATTTCAAAATGAAAAACTGAATATACAGTATTTATCTATAATAAAACTAATAATTGCATTTTTGCATCTTTATTGATCATGTATTATTGAATTAATTACTATTGTATTATTGAATTTAATTAAAAATATATATTTATTTGAAATAAAATATATGAGAATAGAACATCAAGATCAATCTTCAGTTTCCTCTTCCAATAGAATTTATCTCACCGTATATTATAGGTAATTAATTTACCTAATTAATGTAGAAGGTATCAGAAACGTTGTATTATATTTCAAAAACAATTTAAAATGAGAAAAATCAAAATTTAATAAAAATAAAAATCAATACAAATCAATATAATTAAAAAATCAATACAGATATTTTACAATTTTTTCATCAACATTAAAGCTATGAAATCCATATTGTACTGAAAAAATGAATATGAATCATTGTCGTAACTGAAATTATATTATTTAATTATGTTTTCCAAAATAAAAATAATATTTATATTCTATTAATAGGTTTCCCGAAACTTGAAAATATTATTTATTTATCCTCTTTACATTTGTTCTTTGTTAAGATATTTCATAATTTATTAATTCAAATTTACTCGAAAGCACTAAGAAATATCTAAATTTTCATTTATATTATGAAAAACATAGAATATTTATCAGAATTTTGTAATATCTTTTGACTTTTAAAATATGTAATAGAATTTATATAGAGAATGTACGACAACTATCGGTACTTGTTAGGATCTTGCTATGAAGGGAAAAGAGAAGCACGAAGAGTAAATTCTATTTTAAGTATTATATATGAACAGACTAAGCGAGTTAAAGAATTAATTCAATCGATTTAGAACAACGATATATTCACAACTAATTAATCTGACATACAAAATGATTTACTCTGACACGTAATTAGAAATAGTGAGGATGCCAAGTTGAAACAATACACAACTCTACTATTTTCGTTATGAATTTATAATTCTTGTAAGATTTTTCCATATTTCTATATTTCATTAGATTCACATCAATCATTAGCATTATTAAAATGAAAATTATATATTAAAAAATGAAATTGAGGTCTAATTAAAATTTAACTTAACTAAGCGGAAAGATTCTAAATTAAAAAATTAATAATCTACTGGATATTATATTTTCTCTATATTACAATCGTTTAATAAAATAATGAGAGAATTTAATATTTAATAATAATAATTGTTTATATAGTATTCAAATTGATAGATAATTTGCTAAAAGTCATTATCATTCCAATAATTTTTCCTTTTTCAAAAATAGGATAATTAAAAACTATCACATATTATTAAAATCATGTAAAGATATAGTTAGATTGACTATTATATTAAAAATATTCTTATTTTTTTCATTCACACAAACTTTTAACCTAGTCCGATTTCAGGAGCAGTAAATTATATCTATCGAAAACAAATATAAAACAGGTTAGTCACGCTAGTTTCCCGGAGTGATCGGCCTTTTAAATGATAAATTAAGAATTCAAAGATTGCACGTGTATATCCGAGTTATTGAGTTAACTAACTAATGTTTATGATTAACCTTTAAATAATTCTTGATATCATATAACGGATAAACTATGTAAAATTTTATCTTTTCTTAGATATTTTAAAATGTAAAATTTATTTTGAAAGATAACAAATATTGCATTCTTTAATTTCACAATAACATCCTGAATAGCACACGCCGCTAACAGTTTGATTAGGTCATTACACTGTTAACGATAATAAAATTAATTAATTAATACGGCTATTATTATTCTTTTATTTTTTATTTAATAACTGATATTACAGTTGTGCGTATTTTTTTGTTTAGCGAAAGATATAAGCAATCGACGAAATGAAAATTAGGACAATCTGGCGAGCAATGGAGTCGCTAGAATAGCCAAGCCCTTTTGACGTCATTCGGCAGCGATTGGTTTATCGTTGCACGCGATCCATGTAGCGATGCACAGCGCGGGATAAGATGCGGGATTCGTAAATAAGAGGAGATATACAATTTAATATATAGAAATATTTGTGTAAGTATATGCTTTTTATTTTTGTAACCTATGCATGCACTGGCTGTGTAGCATTCGATTTTATTTAAAAGAGTTATTGTTTATGTTGGCGAGGAAGTACGGTCGGCAGACGAAAACACTAACCGTTAGAGAAAGAACAAAAAGGTTCGTATTCGCTTCGTTAGCCGGTTTTTTTAAACTAAATTCGATCAAAAAAATAATACAATCAAAAAATTACTATATAGACCCGAGATCTGCATTATCAATGGTCGATAGATTTATAAACAAAATCTAAGACGTCAGACAATGTTCGATAGCTTAGAAATACTGACCGACTGCTTGATATTTCCATAAGATTAGTGTTTTTTGGATTTATCATCCTCGATATTATTCTTTGTCAAGTAAGGAATTTAATCTAATATCCTATTTAGCTGATATAATAAAACTGTTTATCTTTTATAACAAATATTTTACCGAGATTCATCAGTAACCTCTATAAATTCAGTAATGGATTTTGAATAATAAATTATTTATTAGTTCTAACGTATCTGAAAGATTAGAATGATATGAAGTATTGAAACTAAACTATAAATTATATTTTAAATAAAAAAAGTGTGAATGCTGTATATTAAATATGTAGCTAGATTGTGAAAAAATCTTTTAATTAATTTAAAAAAATATATGCATCACAAATAATGGTTTGATCGAATTAAGCTGATTTGTCTATTTTTTCTAAAAGGATTAATGAAATTAAAAAAAAAATTATTATAAATTATCTATTAATTTTAAATAAAAAAACGTGTAATTAAAACCGGCATCTTGATATATATTAAAGATTATTTTGAAAAGTTATACTATATGTTGTCAGTTTCTGGTTTCTTGTATCCTTCAGTGAATGAAAATAAAACGTCTGTGATGATGGTTATTATTCATTACAAATTTAATTTAGAAAAGGTTTAGTTGCATTTACTAGTGATATTCATTATTTTTATGTAACTTTTTGATGATATTCAATAATACAATATAAATGGACCTTTATTTATTTATAAACTATGCAAATGAAATAATATAAATTAATATTAAAAATTAATTGCAAATATTAAACTTGATCAATTTTAAATTTTTGTTTTAAAATATATGCAATTAAGTATATTTTTATTATATAGAAATTTCAATTTTGTTTTTGGACTTGTTATTCATTTTATTATTAATTTATTTATTCGATTACTTTTTAATTTTAAAATAAATTTTATTGGATCTAATTTGTCAATATTATTTGTTACAAATATCGTTTCAAAAGAAATAAGCAAACAGGAATAATAATAATTAATTAAATAAATAAATAATAATACTTGAATATTTTTTAATACTGATTTAAATTAATCATTAATTTAATTTTAAAATAGCTCATTTGCTAATTCATAAGAAATTTATAATTATATTTCTAACTTATATACTGTACATTATATATATATAGTATATAAGTTATTAATTATAAATAATAAAATATAAATTTAATCTCAGTAATCTTTAATTTAAAATTGTTAATCCATTTCTATTTTATTTCTCTATTACTGTGAATGCTTTACTGAATGAATCAATTTTGACACATAACATTAGTTTTGACATTTACTTATGATATTTTCTTCTAAAACATTATTAATGTATTGATTTTAGATATGAAGAAAGATTGACTAAATATATATATATAAATTCATAATTTAATATCTTTTAAATTGTTGATATTTAGGGAAAAGCATATAATCCTGCTACATTGAGATTCCTATACTATTTATCATATTAAAAATTGAGTTACCCTAATTATAAATATACCTGTGAATTTTTATAGTATATTATTAAAGAATATTTAAATTGCTATAATATGCTTATCAGTTTACAAATATGAATTAGCATTTTTATATCAAATCTAAGAACAAATACTTTTTTAACAATATTGTGTAATTTTTGTTTATAAAACTGTATTCAGTAATTCTTAAGAATCTTGTACATAGTCAGTTTTTCAAATTGAACAGACTTAGATTTATCTGATTTATTTTATACATGTAGTTTGATCTGATGACTCAGTCTAAAAATATTAACCTAAAGAACTAGCAAGAGCAATTGATTTCCTGACAAATCCATTTGAATTGAACTTCTTATAGCACACATATATAGAATAATGAATTAGTCTTCGTCACTTATCAATTTGTTAAATTTCATAGTGAACACACAAATGATTTCTTGTTTCATAAAAGATTAAGGAGTAATTTTAAAATAGGGACTATCAGTAAAAAAATATTTTGAAAAAGTTTAATTTTAAATTACCAGATTTGTTAGCTTTTTTCCCCTTATAAATATCTTTAAAAAATCACCTTGCATCATATAAACCAAAAGCGATTATATAACACATGCAAAAAACAAAGAAGTTGGCAAGCAACAAAATGTATTTAACAGATAATTTACAGCATTATATGGATATTACAATCAATAATCAATTCACTTTTAAATAACTTCTGAGTTGTTATTGGAATAATAAATGAATTTCAGTTATATGTCTAAGCCTTGATGATTATGATCATGTTGAAGATAAAGATGATTGTGTCAATAATGAATCTGAAGTTGAATGATATTAAAATAATAAGAATAATAATTGTATACTTTTCTGTATTAGCTTTTGATTTTTATTTGCCATTGTGTTTTAACAATAAGTTTTTTCCGTTGAATTTATTGTTCCAAAAGTATAAGCTGACAAATATGGTATCTGCTTTCATAAAGGTTAAAACAGTATTAAGAGAAAAATATCTAATTTATCAAGCTTGAGTTCAAAAATTTAAACAAACAACAATTTATCAAGCTTATTAAATTATACAAACTTTAAATTTTTAAAATTCTAATATATTTAATAACTTGATTTATATATAAAATATATATATATATACAGTGATATTCCCAGGTTTTAATGCAGTTTTTTTCTATTATTAGAAAGTTTATTAAAAATAACAAACCATTTGATCCCTTTGATCAGAATTTATTGAATTATGAAAAAATGAATTGTTATGATGGATAAATTGAAATGCCATTATAACTGAAGAAAGAAAAAGCAAGCCTGCAATACAAAAATCTGTTTCTAATTTCATATTAGATTATATAGCATCTTATACGAGTATCTTTCTTAACTTTATATCAAATAAATCATTGATATAGGGTTCAAATAAGTTTTCTTTGTTTATGATGAGATAATTATGCAAATCTTTTTATAAATTGATATATAGAAATTTAATTAATTGCAAAAGCTATTTCTTTGTCCATTTTCATATTTTAATTTTCTTACGATACTAACTAGGATATTATATTGGTTACAATGTAATATTGAGTCTAAGATATATCTAGTTGGAGTTTTCAACTATTCCTACCAAAATCAGAAAAAAATTGAGGGACTTTCTGGTTTAACTGAAATGTATGAATGAAAATTATTCTCAATGTCAATTTCTATTCAGTTTTTGTGTAGGGCCTATTTATATATGATCTGAAGATAAAACTGGCTATACATGAAAATCTCCAGATAAACTATAACTACTATAAAATAACTTTATTATTTGAATTTTTGATTAACCAATATACATATATACATTCACACACATGCATTCAAGATTTTTCATAATAATTTAAAAATTTAATATAAAAATTTTTAGATTGTTTGATGATACTAAATAAAATCTGTATGAAAATTAAAATTCATTAATGAATTCAATATGTTATTTCTTTAGGCAGAAATTTTGTCTTTTATTATGGAATTTTTACAAAAGCTAATAGATTCTATATTCAAAAAAATTCAGCACTTTGGCAGGAAATCGATAAAAAACAACACATTTATTTTATCGATTCTATGTTGATTTTAATATCTAAATAAGAGTTAAAACAAATATTTATAATTAAAAAAATGAAATGTTTATAATTAAGTTGATCAACATCATTTTTAAGAAAATTTTAGTTAATCAAAAATTCATATATTCAACTTCATTAATTTTAAAATATACTGGTTTATCATAACATTATTCTGTGATAATTTCATTATAGCAATTGTTTATTATTTTCTAAAAATTTTTTGTGTGTAAATCCAAAAATAAAGTTGAAAGTTTTCTAATATATACAGATTTTTCCCAAAATTCTTTTATATATTAAGCATATTTTTATATATTAATGTGATATATTTAAGATAGTAAGATTTTTAACCACAGTTTCTAAAATTTATGATCATCAGAAAAAATGGAATATCAATATGTTTATGGATATTCATTTTGTGATATGAATACTGGATACTGATAAGAGAGATACCAGAATCTATACATCTCAGAGATAATGAACAATATGAACTTTTAAGACAAAAGGCAATTTATACTAAAATGAATTTTATGTAAAGCTATATTGTTAAAATGGCATTGATTTGTTAATTTCTTATGTTTATATTTCTAACTACAGTAGACCCCAACTGACATGATTTCAGAAATATACAGATATGTAAGTCTATTTTTGTTGAATTTCCATAAAATATCAATGACAATTTCATTAAACAATTTACTTTTTTGCAGACATATTATTTATAATCTTAAATTTTCCTTATCTATGTTTAAAATTTGTTCTTAAATTTCATTTGCCATATTCTGTTTGCTAATGTGCCCAATTCATTTATATCAAATTTAAGCATTGTTGGACTTATGTGGCTTTCAATTTATGTGGAAATTTTATTGACAAATAACTGTGCAAGTTTAGGATTTACTGTATACAATTATGATGTATTATTATGACCTGATGTATATAATAACTAAATTCTAAACAAATAATAATACAAAGCTTAAATTGTTTTATTATGTATTTTTAGCTGTTACAAGAACAAATTTGTCACAATGAAATTGTATATCATCATTTGTCATAAATTAATTATCATAAACTTTAAATTCACATGTGTTTGTAATTAGTATTTCTGTTCAAGCTATTTTCATAAGTACCAGTAACTGAAACTCAGCCAAATTTGATAGAAATACTTTAAAGAATACATGGAAGATATTTTTACAAAACAATTAGTTCAAAAAATTACTCATCAGAGAAAATTCATTATAACAATCAGCAAAAAGAAAAAATGCCATATGCATATATTCTATATTTAATTAATGAATATAAAGCAAATTGTGAGATTTTTCATGCATATTGCAGATTTAATGACACAATGCTTTTCACTTTGTCTGAATGTGCTTTACTTATAAAGCTGTTTTCTTTTTGAAGATGTAATGATATTGCAGCATTTTGAAAATACAGATTCCACAAAAATTTGCAAAGAATTCATCTAATGTCATCAGAAGCATGGATACTCAAGGATATAGATATCCAATTGATATTTCTAACATTTTTGGCTTAAATAGAGTAGTTAATGCATTGCTATTGAAAATCCTTTGGGAAAATTATTCATCAGTCTAATGAAAATTGAAACATCCACAACTACCATATTTGGGTTACAGAGAATCTCTATAGAATTAAACAATTCTGTTATGTTCACTGGATTATTGTATGCTATGTGCTTATGGTACAGTTACTATTTATTCTTCTTTGAAAAATAATTCAATTGTATTTGTGAACTTTTCTTTTAATTTCCAAGCAATATTGAGATATTTTGAATTAATAGTTAAATTTTGAAATTAACTGAGTGATGTATAAAAACTGTTTCATCAAGACAAGATGGAGTATTTCTTCACATTCAGTTGCCTGTGTAGAAGCTTATGTAACAGTGTTTCATTGAGGACAAAATGATTATTTACCATTCTCAACATCATAGTCACCTTAGTCCTTGTGACTTTCAATTCTTGAAAAGAATGGTGCACCATATGCAGTGTTCTGATTTGTGAACTTGAAGGACAGCATAGAACATTAAACACAAAATATGAATTATGATCTGATTTATTACATTCTCTTTTTAACAAACTGTTTCAGTGAAGCAAAAGACTAATTGCTAAAACAATAACATATTTATAAAATGACATTCTTCATCAACTTCAGTACCTTTCACTAAATTCAATATAGTGCTATATGCAGTATGTCTCAAAAGTTTAAATAATAAACTCCTTAGTTAAATTTTAATATGAAAAATTATTTGACAGAAATCCCTAATTATAAAGTCAGATGTGATTATTTTAAATATAAAGTTTTTATATTTTCAAATATTTGCTGTAAAATCTGCTTTTAATTATTAAAAAAATTTTGGAAAAAGAAATAATAAATACATTTGAAAAGTTTAGGTAATATTTTAAAATTACAAATAAATTTGCTTATAATCTCTTACGTAAATTAAATTTGCTTAATCTCTTATGTAAATTATCTACTTTTAAGAATTTAATAATAATAATGGCAAAACAGAAACAATTTACAACAGAAATAGTAGTGACAGTTTGGCAATTAAAAACAGAAGGCAAATTTATGAAATAAATTACTGCTGTTATTAACAGAATACCAAGTGGTATTTACAAAATTTTGGCAAAAGGTGATGATGATCATTTCAAAAAATTAACAGATAGACTTAAATGGGATTCAATTTTTTTCTTTATATCTCAATTAGGAATAACAGGCGATTAATAAAGTTGGCATCTAGTGATAAAATGTCATGTAATATAGCAAACATTTTTGGTGATTCTATTTCAAAGGACATTATTCAGTGGAGGTTAAGAGCATGTCCCAATCTGGTATTCACCATAAATGAAAAGAAAATCACTATTGAAACTGGAACATTTAAAGACAAAGTTGCATTGGGGACATGAGCATATGTCATGGGTGGATGAATGGTTATCTGTAATTTTTACTGGTGAGAAAAATAGAATTTGGATGGCATTGATGGCTAGTTAGAATATTGGCATGATTTAATGAAATCTCCAAGGTCATTTTTTTAATTGACTAGAAGATGGAGAATCCATAATGTATGGGGAGAATTTGGATTTAATGGTATAATAGATTTGGCATTCATTTTGAGTTGTCAAAAATTTGAAAATTATCAGGAGATCTTAATTAAAAGACTATCTTCCTTATGGCTGTTTATTGGAGATCCTAATTGGATTCTCCGACAGGATAATGCACTCATCAATTTTGTTATGGTTATATGAACATCATGTTAAATGTTATGGAATGGTCAGCTCAAACACGATTTAAATCTATAGAAAAATCTGTGTGTAGGTTTACCATATTTTTTTGGGTCAACCCAGGACATATTTTTGAAATTATTTAAAAGTCTTAACAGACTTCCATATTTGTCTGCCGACAAGCCTACACAATGTCCAACCCTTTACCCGACTGGTCGGAGTGTGCATAGGGGCGTTAAGATTTAGCACGTTTTTTAATTACATTTTATTTTATTTTCTATAAATATGAAAGTGCCTAAAAAAATTCTAATCTGTTGGGAGAGGTGTACAGTATTAATATGTATACTGTATTTTTGCT
>WUQG02040971.1:0-10668 GCA_011317285.2 Androctonus mauritanicus | reverse complement strand
GATTTTATGCAAATTTAAACTTGTCTCTGAGTTCCAGCACTGATCGCATATTGCTAATGAGATGAGCGTTAGTTTCAGATATGATTTTATTGTGTACAGAGTGTTAATTAACTTGTTTTAAAGAAGATTCCTTTTTTCATAAAGGAAAAAACAAAAACAGAGAATACAGATAACTAAATATTTTCAAAAATTATTATATAGGGGAGACCGGGGCTAATTGTTACAATTTCAGTTTAGAAATTTTTTATATTTTTTCTATTGCTCCTAAAGCATTGAAATTTCCAGTAGCGAACAAACACTACTGTAAATTTGGGCACTTTATATATATATTTTTTGATCTGAATAACTGCATATTTTGAACTTAAAAATTTTGAATATTTGGAACTCGGACAAATGTAACATCTTGCCCCGTCGTGGGACAAGATGTTACAGAATCGGGGCATGTTTTTACACAAAAGTTTTATCGGAAAACTCAGAAATTTATTCAGTACATTTTTAAAAAATCACTTTATCCTAGATTACAATTAGTTAAAATCAGTTATCTTCATTATCAGAAAAAGAGAAATCTGATGAACAGTGTAGGCAAATATAAAATGGGTCATTTCCTCCACAGCATTCATGAACCCATTTCTTAGACTTCTCCGTGTTATACGGGACCTACAAGTAGATCTCGTATAACACGGACTCCGGAAACGTGAATTCGTATAATCCGTCGAAGAAGTTGTTAAAATTGTTATTGAAACGAAATAAACTTGGTTATTATAATCAACGGATAAGTAAAGTTAAAAAAAATATTCTACAACGTTATACGGAACTTTTTATAACGTTATATCAGTACTATTCGCAATTTTTCGTCGCGTTATAGAAGAGCGCGTTATAAGAGAGTTTACTGTACTTGTTAATAATCTTAATTATTAAAACGAAAGCTGTTAAATTTTTTAATAAACGATTGAATGTTATCGGAATAATTCTAGTAGGCCTAATTAATTTCATTATATCTAAAAATTTAATGTTTATCTTGAAAATGTATAAACAGATTATCAGAAAATATCGAATAAAATAATTTGTAATAAAATAATAATTAATAATTTAAAAATAATAATAATAAATACATCGAATTTTTATATTGATGAAATACAAATATTAATACAAAAATTATAATAATAATTCTAAGAAACTGTTATTTTCACTTTCAAATATTTAATTATAAAGTTTTGTATCTAGTTTTGATTATATAGATCAAGAACAATAACAACAACAACAACAACATCATCATCATCACGCCCATGTCTGGTGAGAGAGTGGGTAGTATCAGAAGAAAAGAAAAACTGATAGTTGTAGTGGAAAACAAAAACTTTTATCTTTTCTAATATTAATCTATAACATTTTTATTTATTCATTTATTGATCATATTTTTTCATTAGGAAAAAGAAAAGTACAGTAAACTTTCGTATAACGCGCTCCGCTAAAACGCGATGAAAAAATTGCGACTAGTACTCATACAACGCTAAAAACAGTCCCGTATAACGCGTAAGATAAATTTTTTAACGTTATCTGTTGTAATATCCGTTGATTATAATAAAAACCGAACGATGTTTATTTCGTTTCCATGACAACTTTTAACCGCTTTTCCGTCGGGTTATACGTATCCGCGTTTTCGGAATCCGTGTACCTGTATATAATCTTTTTTAAAATTTAGTTACCTGTATTCTGTTTTGTTTTTCTTTCTTTATTAAAAGAAACCTTCTTTAAAACAAGTTAATTAACATTGTGCACACAATAAAAATCATATTTGAAACTAACGATCATTTCATTAGCAATTTATGCGATCAATGCTGGAACTCCTAGACAAATTTAGTGTGTGTCTCGTATAACGCGATTTTCTATAACGCGGAACGTATCCCCCGCATTGTACGGGAGTTCGCTGTATAGTTTTCACAACAAATCACACTGACTATTTTACTAACTATTCAGTAATTTTAAAGAAGCACGCATTCTTTAAAATTACTGAATTTTATAGTGTTCAGAATTAATGCATTAATTTTGAACACTATAAAAAACTTCATCAAAAAATGAAGAATAGTTCACTCAAAAATGAAACGAAAACATTTTTTTATACGCAAAGGTTTGACACTTCCTTCTGACATGTAAGTAATAAACCAACACTAAAACACAATACTCCAAATCAATAAATCGAAAACACAGAGACTAACAAGCAAAAACTAATGAAGGATGTGTTCAAAATGTCTTCCACCAGCATCCAAATATAGTTGAGCATGATATTGGACGGAGTTCCTCACAGACTATATAGAGTGTCAGTAGAAAACTCTGAACA
Source organism: Androctonus mauritanicus (assembly GCA_011317285.2). Taxonomy (NCBI): domain Eukaryota; kingdom Metazoa; phylum Arthropoda; class Arachnida; order Scorpiones; family Buthidae; genus Androctonus; species Androctonus mauritanicus. The sequence continues at coordinate 8,333 of WUQG02040971.1, read as the reverse complement.
GACACTAATGATACAATATTGAAGATCCTCTATTGTTATTATGCAAGAATGAAAGTTGTTGTGTCCTCATCAATTGCTGTTTGTGGGCGAACTGATCTTGGGCGTTTCAGGGAACAAAGCGTTTGATTTTTGAGTGAACTATTCATCCGATTTCCATGAAGTTTTCTTTGTTGTGTTCAGAATTGAACGCTGAACAAGTTTGTAACTGGAAATTTTTCCTTATCTGTTATAGTTTATGAGATAGGATTTGCAACTGTTCTCATTTACATAATTAGCTCATTTGAAGGTCACCACCAGGTAATCCATTCATGATTTCCTATTTGTTGCATTAACAGATTTTTGAAATCTATGATAGTTATCAAGTTATTTGGAGAAGTACAGACTTTTCTTCCACCCTGTAATTTTTGAATTAATTAATAGATTTTCATGAAATTTGATATTAATGTTGAATAATTAGGTTTTGTTCATAATTTAAAATATACAATATAGAATTTAGAAACAAATCAGAAAGATAACGGAATCATGTAATATTCCAAATTACTATTCGTATATTTTGAATAAAATTAGTATGATCTGTAATGTTTTGTTCTTCATCTATTTTTACAGACGATTTATAAAGTATCAAATCGCTATTGTAGAATTACATCCAAAATTTTTTTAAATAATTTTAATGTCATTCACCCGCAACAAATTGTTTCAGAGATATCGAAATTTTAATGTTTTGAATAAGTACCATTCGTGTTTTGAATGATTGCCATCAATATCTCTGTAAGAAGAATAAAATCAAACGAACATATTAAATAATTATGAAAATTTAAATATTCTAACTGTACAGGATATCGTTCTTAATAAGCAAGACGAAATATTTTTGGATATATATTTAAATGGAGAGGTAGAAAACGATTATTTCAGCTTTAATTTTCCACAGAAACCAACAAGAAAATTTCAGTTTATCCATATTCCAAAACAGAAACGGAAAAATGTGCTAGATCGTTTTTTATTCGAGCTCCAACTTGTTAACAAAAATTAATTGTTTGTATGTTTACTTATCTGTTCAATCTACGATTAAATCTTTTTTTTATATTTACATATGTTTCTTGGGTGGGTTGCCTAGTGTTCTTTTGTCGATCATCTTACATTATGGGTGCCTACATTATGGGTGTACCTATAATGTAGACAGCCATAATGTAAGATGATCGACAAAAGAACACTAGGAGCACCCATAATGGGATACATTATGGGATCATCTTACATTATGGGTGTAGGTTGCCTAGTGTTACTCTTGCAACACTAGGCAACCTACCCATAATGTAAGATGATCGGCATAAAAAGAACTGCAAAGAAAGTCAACTCGATTTCAAATAATCATGAAAATCATATTCATCATACTTTTTGAAATGTCCAAACTACTATTGGTTGAGGCCAGATAATTCTATTTAGAATGGCTCCAATCGACTAAAATTACCTACTGCATGATATCATAAATATATCATTAACATAAAATTTATCAGAAGAGGAGTTAATGGAAACAATACCATTGTATACGAAAGAAATCTTTGATCAAAAAGTCATTCTTTAATTAGTCTCACTAATCTATAACTATTATTATTACAGAGGTTATTAATAAGTTTCTTATACTTATTGATAACCTCTGTAACAAAATAAATCCTTAATCGAAAAATCACTCATTAATAATCTCTGTAACGATAGTTATCGTTACGGAGGTTATTAATGACTGATTTTTCGATCAACAGAGGTTATTAATAATCGAAAAATCATTGCTCTGTAACGATAACAGTTACAGAGGAGTGACTTTTTTATCATTGCTCTGTAACTATCATTACAGACTATCACTCCTCTGTTCTGTAACTATCGTTTATCACTCCTCTGCTCTGTAACTATCGTTTATCACTCCTCTGCTCTGTAACTATCGTTTATCACTCTTCTGCTCTGTAACGAGAGGAGTGATATTCAATCAAAAATAAATTCAAATTGGGGACAAAAAAATTAATCAGCAAAAAGGTCATAAATACATATATCTATGCACCCAGAAACTTTCTGCTGTAACCATTTGAAAGACAAAATTAACGATTTCGTTTAGTGGTTGATAAAGAATTGCTTCCATGACACCTTGATTTTTGGAAAATTTGTGCTGAAAAACACCTATTGCACTAAACATTATGTTGCATTAAACATATATTCTACTTTTCGATTTTTTGTGTTTAATTGTATTAAAACTTATTACGCCATAATAAATAAATATATTTTTTAAGTATAAGAACTTTATTTATACAAAATGTGATATATTGTTTTGTAGTATTAAACTGTAAGCAGAATGCAGGCAGAAAGTATTTATAAAACTAGACAGCTATGAAAATAAGGAGGCGTACTAGTTTTTTTATTAATGAAAAAAAAAGAAAGTTTGGAAATCACTAACTTAAGAAATATTACAATAATTTTTATAAAATTAAATGCTTTAGATATGAATTTCTTTTTATATAAATTAAATACTGTTGTTCCTGTTTAACATAATTTCATATCTACTTAGAGAAGGATATTAAGAAAACAAGATGAAAAAATAATAATAATAATAATAAAACTAGATGAAAACAAATCTTAAGAAATAATAATAAAACTGAAAATTAGAAAACTCTCTATAATAAATAAAATAAGAAGTAATTTGAAAGACCAAAAAAAAGTAATAACTGAATTTCAAGATGTTATAGATAATTTTTGAATACAAAATCACCCAAAAGAATTATAAGGAAAGATAACTATATAATTTTTTTTTTTAAGAAATTTAAATTTAGAAAAATAATTAAAATTCATTTCATGTAAAATAAATTAATTGCAAATAACTTATATGAAAGCAAACAGAATTCGGTGAATCAATAAAAATTAGTAATGAATAAAAATTACGAAAATATAACAAAGTAAGGTAACTCGGGGAAGACAAGAGTGGTAGGAAGGTGAGAATTTCGTGATATTTCGTGGATTAAAGTGAATATAATACGGAATATTGACAACAGCAGCCTTCACACTGGCTGCCTCCACCTTAGACTGCAGAGCCTCCACTCCAGTCTAGACTGGAGTGGAGGCTCTACTGGGAGGAGAGATGTGCCCTAGGCTCTACTGGCTGGAGGGACACTCTAGTGGGAGGAGGGATGTGTACAGTAGAGTTGAGGCATCCAGTCTAGACTCTAGACTGCCGTTTTGTAATATTTCGTTTCACACGCCAACAGAAGGCAGGACTCTATTGCCTTCTGTTGGCGTGTGAAACGAAATATAACAAAACTCTCATCTTCTCCCATTCTTGTCTTCCCCTGAGTTATCTTATTTTAAAGATTACTTAAGTAATTACAGGTAAAAGTGACTACGAAGCAAGTATAGGATAATAGAGAGTCATCGTTTACAGCATTAAGAAGAAATCATTTATGGTGGGGTGTATAGATAGAAAACACGGTGAATGAGAACGATCGATAGCTCCCAATTATTCGTAGCGCAAAGATTCATTTCATTTTACGCTAACAATAACAAAAATTATATTAATTTAATTATTAAAATATTGATTTTTTAGAATATTTACAATATTCTAAATCAATACTCGTAGCGCTGTTCAAATAAATTTCAATAAAATTCGTAAATAATATGTTCCTTCATTTATATTAAAGAGTTTGTCAGTCGGACATTCGATTTAATAGCGTAATATTACTTTATTATAAAATAATTAACAGAAATATTAGATACAGTAGAACTCCGTTTATACGTTTATCACTTCTACGTTTCTCCACATCGATATGTTGCGTACCATGGTGGTGCGCAACATACCGACTTGGAAGATGTCATGTGCCCTAAAATTTCCTTGGGTATGCCGATGAAGTTTGTGAAACATCTGAATGATGCTCATATTGAACCTCATGTGTAATTAACAATAAATGTTGGCATATATTATTGAGAAACTTGATGTGTGCTGTCTCATTTGGCGATTACACATTCCACACTTCTGTAGCGCCGTAATCCCGTGTTGGCGACTTTTGGTACTAAATTTGATTTCTTTCGAAATCGAAACCGCATATCAATGTGTACGTCCACCGAAGTTTGTTACGTTTCGTCCAATACATGGCACACTGCAGAGCTCTGAACATCTCAGGTTATTTTATGGCCACCCGGTATATATAAATATGAGCAAAAACTGTATTACCATAATAGAAATAATACGAATCAACTAATAAAAATAAGAAGTATAATAACAAAAATAATAAAATAAAGGCGTTAATGATAAAAATAAAATTCTAAAATAGAACTCTAAATAGAAATAGTATTAATATATATAAATAGCGGCCGGATGGCAGAGTGGTAACGCTAGATGTTGGAAAAGTTAGAAGGGCGTACTCATGGGTATAACCCTTAAAGAATGAAAAGAAAGGAGAAAAGGAAGAAAAGAAAAGGTAAATAAAATAGGAAAGTCCTGTCAGAAGAAGTGTGACAAGCCACTAGAGGAAATGGAGAGTGATAGCAATCGAACACCCGAGACCGCATGACCATCTGCATCACTTGTTTGTTAACATAAAACAATTATCACTTAAAAGTTAACACAAAACAAAACAATGAAGAAAAGTTGAACACCAACTCGGTGAAAGAAAAGTTCCAAAGACAACTTCAGAGTTTTAATAGTCAAATGTTCCTCGTCAATGTTAGGTGAGCACTGGTGATTCAGAAGACATCGATTCAGTTCTCTAGCACGGAATACTGTCAGGAACCGATTCTTCCCTGATGTTAATCACAATTAAGCCTCCGCACAGGAACACAGTATGAGGAGCCTGTTCTTCTCCAAGAATTGACAGTTATCTAAGTAGAACACTAGAGGAATTAAAGCACTGGAAGTCAATTTCCAAAGCAAATGGGAACACTAACGAGCTTGAAATGCGGTGTCACATTCAGAAGACTTGATGTTGAAATCTTGAAAATCTAGCAGAATTCCAGTAAAAACCGAAAACATCTGAATTTAATACCTTCACCTGGAGTTGACAGTTGTCCGGTAGAACACTAATTTTAAAACACTGGAAGTTAAATCTTCTGAATGCGTGCCACACAGGAGGACTCGAGTTCGCGTCTCGGATCTGGTAACTCCTGAAAAGTTTTTTCGGGATGCTGGGCCTGGCCCGATGATCTCCGTCCTTTGCCACCTCCAGAAAGGGGTTTCACTCCTTTCTGGAGGAGGGCGGTGGGTGAAACCCGTCGGTGAACCTGCCCTTAGTAATCTCTCTGATTGGAAAGGGTCGTAAAATATACAAAAAAATAAAAATAAAATAAATATAAATCATAAATATTAGATACGCAGAGCAAAACAAGAGTGGGAGAAACATATCGAAGGATTAAATAATAATATAAGGACAAAAATAATTAAAAATTGACTACCGACAGAGAAAATAAGAGAGAAAACACTAAAGATAAGAGGGACTATTTTCACTAATATGCCAACATGATTAAAAATATAGATGAATTTTTATTTATGTACAGTAATTTTGTACTCATTTGTCAGTTGATGCCATGTTAGCAAACTTTTTTAAATACTGTACATATATTAATACTGTAAATTCTTTTCCAAATCAAAACAATTTCAGCGAATCAAACATATTTATAATAAACTCCTGTATAGCACGCTCCCCTATAACGCGTCGAAAAAATTGCGACTAGTACTCATACAACACTATAAACAATCCGGTATGACGCGTAGAATAAAATTTTTTTAACATTTCCTGTTTTTGTTTTTTCCTTTATTAAAAGAAACTTTTTTAAAACAAGTTAATTAACATTCTGCCCACAATAAAATCATATTTAAAACTAACGCACATTTCATCAGTAGCGTACCAAGAGGGGCGGAAGGGACTGACCGTCCAGGGCCTCTGATCAGGGGCCTTCGAAGAATCTTAAGTTTTAAGTATATGTACCTATACGGAGGAATATAAAAAAGTGACTTTATATTCTGGGAGGATGATTACGCATAAATGCGCTGTGTTTATGTTTAAAAGTTTGTTAGAAGCACTGATGCTATAATTTTATAAGATATGAGTAGTTTTCCACCCTCTAGCCATCATTTTAACTATTTAATTTTGATTAAATAAATGTTAATTATATATTTGTGTTGGCATTTTGTATGGTGATCATTCCAATTAGGGAGGCCCCAGAGAGAATTCCGCTCCGGGCCTCCATAGCTGTAGGTCCTCCACTGCATCTTATTAGCAATAAGCGATCAGTGTTAGAACTCAGAAACAATTTTTAAATTCGCATAAAATCGTCTGATAATGTATATCTGGTATAACGCGATTTCCTAATGTATTCTGGTATAATGCGGAACGTCTCCCTTGCGTTATACGGGAGTCTGCTGTATTCATATATCTACAAATTCTAAAAAAAAGTTTCTAAAAATATTTGTAATCGTTCATATGAATAAAGATAAAAAATATTGCACGAATTTTTATTTTAATTTTAAATTGAGTTTTAAATGCATAAGAAAATAAATTTACAAGAAAACAAAGAGAAATTGAAGAAAATACTGAAACGAAAATCTCTTTAGTTATGCTTATAATTTAAATAAAGAACTAGGAACTGTTTAAAATTAATTATTAAAATACTTCGCTACATGAACAGTTTTGAAAATATGTTGCTCTCATATTTCTGTTAGAACTTTGTTTGCATAATTTTATGTGATATATTACAGTTTTTCGCTAATTTTATATTCCATATTAGAAAAAATTCTTCTGGAGTTTTTTCTATATTTAAAATGAAAATATGTTTTTTTCCGACGATCTTTTATTTTTTCCAACACGGCTGTATTCATTTTTCTTCCAGTAACTTGGCAGTAATTTTGGAATTTTTTTAAATAAATGAACGTTGCTCTTAAAGATATTCAGTTGTTTTAGCATTGATAATACGCATAGATATTTGTATTGTTTATAAAGTAATACCGTACTTACATCAAAATCTATGATAATTTTAAGAATTCTTAATTTGATGTACTTAGTGAAATCGGACACGCATTATTATCTCACTTAGTTTCATGTATTAGTTCTGAAGATGAACCGAAAATTAAACATGGTTCATCTTCAGAACTAATTAAAGATGGTTGGGGTTCTTTTCCCTAATCCGATTAGTGATAGCCTACAGTATACAGTTCAAGAGGTGCCTGAAATGGGCATTAGCAATAGAAGTGAAGTACTGTTGGTTGTGAAAATTGTTCAACAGAGGAGTCCAGCTGTTCCATGTTATATATCAAAGCTAATGGTTAATATGAATTCATATAGAAACTAATACATAACTGAATTAAATATCCAAATTTTTTTATTAGAGCTATTTAATGTTTTCAAATTTCATGATTCTCCCAATAGTTGTTTGCAATGATGTTTTACAAGCATCTACTCCCACCAGTAAGGCTGAGTGCCAGCGTAGTCAAATTTGGTCCGAAACAAGCCTGAGTAAGAATTGAATGGAAGTCCTGGATGTTAGAATGATAGTCCTTTGTCCAAATTTGACAGATATTGGGGTTCCAGATCAGTGTCGAGGGAACAAAAGAGGAGAGTTTCAAATGATTGGGGTTCTTTTCCCTAATCCGATTAGTGATATACATTTCAAGAGGTGCGTGAAATGGGCGTTAGCAATAGAAGTGAAGTACTGTTGGTTGTGAAAATTGTCCAACAGAGGAGTCCAGCTGTTCCATGTTATATATCAAAGGTATAGGAAATATAATTGTTAATATATAATTTATTATATATTGTTTCTATAAATTAACAATTATATATTGTATAATTGTTAAGTATAATTACAACAATGCAGTGTAAGTTAATAAAAATATTTAACTAAACACTGCATTCTTGTAATTAGCCTATATTGTGAGCATTTGCAAATAAAAAATGATTAAAAATATTTTATGTTTCAGATCTATCGATTATTAGAATCGCCTGCTGTCTATACTTAAATTATTCAATAACTGTGGAATCAATTTTATGATAGTGATTAATTTTTTCTTAATTATACTTTTAAATACAGCGGACTCCCGTACAACGCGTGGGACGACACGTTCCGCGTTATAAGAAATAGCGTTATACCAAGATACGTATTATCAGACGATTTTATGCAAATTTAAACTTGTCTCTGAGTTTCAGCACTGATCGCATATTGCTAATGAGATGTGCATTAGTTTCAAATATGATTTTTATTGTGTGCAGAGTGTTAATTAATTTTTTTTAAAGAAGGTTTTCTTAATATCAGAATACAGGTAACTAAATTTAAAAAAATACAGTAGAACCCCGTTTATACGTTTCTCACTTCTACGT
>WUQG02040970.1:0-29585 GCA_011317285.2 Androctonus mauritanicus | reverse complement strand
ACTAGTCGTCTTTTACGACCCGCGGGGTCGGAAGGTGGGCATAAAAAAGTTTTAAACAAACAAGAACAACTAGTATGTCCACCCAGCTGGACGTGAACGTTTGTGGCCTACAAGAATCCTTTATAAATCTTTTTTTTTTGCATAATTATGTGATACTAGCGTCAAAATTTTGTGGGCGCGTGCGCTAATGTGTCACTAACGATCGAATATAAATTTTCTGAAATTTTAAGAGTAGGTCCACTCGACATACATTATTTTTATGCATTCAGATTTGGCAATTATGCAAAAGCTCTTTCGCAGTATATGCCAAAAATTATTCTCATGTTTATTGCAATTAATCTTAACGACAAGATATGATTATCTTACCATCCACACTGACTGCAATTAACCTGTAACTGCATAGAATTATTTCTCTTACGCTGTTTACATTTTGTTTTGAGGAGATGAAGTAATTCCAAAAATGTAATTCAACTCAAGATTTTTATTTCTTTCTACTCCACTTTCATCTAGAAATTGATAAGTAGCGCGATTATTCCAGAACCTATACAACGGCCAATATCCGTGACATAGATTCGATCAGAATGAAGATAATCAGATTAAATCAGGTCCTTCACAAAAATTACCAGAGAGTACTATCCGGAGAATACATCTGATCATCCAAGTAGAAAACGAACACTCTTATATCCATTAAGCTAACTATTCCAGCATAGTTTTTAATTCAATCGAACTGCTCGACAATTAATTAGAACTTTAACACAATTTCACGAAAACTGTCTAACAATTTGAAGATGAATTAACGAACTGGCAGATGCGAATCGAGGAACAGATATAATGTTCGCTGCAATTACCGCTAACAAGACGAAAAGATTTTTTAAAACATGGCATCATTAAATACTGTACATATACAAAACAGCGCAATCCTCCCTCCATGTTTGCTTCTAACAAAAATTTTCTCATTATTTTCGATTAGATTCCGTCCGGAGACCAATAAATATTTTTTCACGAAACTTCTAGATATATAAAACATACATATCCGTCCGTAAATTTTTAATAATAGCAGCAGGGAGATAATAATTCGTGAATTAAGTGCTTTTTTTAGGAGTAAACATTACGGATGCTTACCTATCCTATATATAGGACTGTATAAAACATTTAGACTAAGTACGCCGCTATTTATTGACAAACTATTAAGAAAAACGTTGCTGATCTAAAAATATTTTATAACAACAGAAGGACATATTCTTGATTCTAAATAAAATAATAATACCAGAGAGGAGGTTTTTCCATTTAGAAAAGCTAACCAAAAACATGATAAAAAAATAATTTTTTTTTTCCAACTATAAATATTCCAGTCTGGAAATGAATTATTTGGCACTGCAGCATATTTGTTTCTATCTCGATTTTCATTTTTTTAAGCATGTTTCTAACTGGATCTGATGATGCCAACAATTTTCTATAAAATTTATTATTATTCTCTTGTATGAATAAATGTTTGTCTAATATATGCAAATTTACAGTATGAGAGTATGGATATATATATATATAAATTTTATTGTTTACTCTAACTTAGTATCAAAAGCATGATTTCAGATCTGCAGTCATGTAATTTATTATTTAAGCCGCTCTTTCATAACAAAGTAGTTTGTTGCGAAAGAGATATTAACAGACAGGCAAGCGAAAGAAAACGATAATAGGGACAAACAAACAAAAGGGACTGCACTTCGAACTGCCAAGAGAATAAATGGCGAAGAGAGAAGAAGAAAAGATTGAAAATGTTCTACAAAAAAAAAGGTATAGTAAAACACTAGAGAAGAAAATTGGAATCCTTTAGTCACCTCTTACATGTTATTCCTATAGAGCAGGGGTTCTTAATCTTTTGATGACTCCATATCCCCCAATGGATTGTCCAATATAGTTCCATACCCCTTATGATGATTCTATCGCGTTCCATTCACGTACTATCCAATTATATAAATTAATATATTAAAATAAATACCCAGTATCCAGAGATCAAATCCCATATTCCCAAGGGATATGGATACCCCCGGTTAAGAATCCCTGCTATAGAGGAAGAAGTATTGACAAATGAAAGGGATAATAAACGAAAGGGACTACATTTAGAACTGCCAGAAGAAAATAGAAAAGATTGAAAGTGCTCTACAAAAGAAAGGTATAGTAGAACACTAGAGGAAAAAACTGGAATCCTTTAGTAGTCTCTTACATGTCATTCCCATAGAGGAAAAGGTATTGACAGATAAAATGACAGAATAGGCAGGCACACTCAGAGATTTAACACTTAAAAAAAAAAAAAAGAACAAAGTGAGAAGATTATAGGAAAGCACCAGTAAAAAATGTTCTGCCATAAAGAAAGAAAATTACTAGTAATAGTATCAACACTGAACGAGAGAAATCGTTACGTAGGAACAGCGAATATTTTTATAGGGTCTATAAATATGCCGATCTTACATCTCACAACTGCTCTTTTAATTAAGACAGTTTAAGCAAATACCGGGCCCCAATATCAGTGAAAATATTAACATTTTCGACAACCTTGTTTAAATTTTATAACCACGTTTTCAACATAGATGCAGATTACTTCTTCGCATTACGGAAGAGCTAAAAAAAAAAAAGAAATCAATTGTCTAGAGACTCGCTTCCAGCGCCAGTTGTTAGAATTGTAAGATAAATTATGGTTATTACGTAAAATGTTAGGTCATTGGTTTAAATCTTACTCGCTGTTCTTATCTCGACTACAGTTAATGCAGCTTTGAAACGTCACTATGTGCGTAACAACGGAATAATCGACCTTTCGACAGGTGGTCTGTACATGTAGCTTAACCCGGTAACTTATCTGTTTGGCGGGTAAGCTGAGTAGCAAAAGATAGAAGAGATTCGGAAAAGATTACTCGCTAGACAGTAATTATTCCGCTAGAATGCGCATTAAAAGTAGCCATCGCTTCGCTTGTAACTTTATACGGATAGAACAATCTTCCTCCTAATTATTTTCTATTAAATTCTTTGTTACCTTGTTATCTTAGATTTTTCGGAATTATAAATAGAGACATTTACGTCCGAACGGAAATTTTCGAAAAATTAAAATCGGGACGATTATACGAAGAATTTTTTTTTTATATCAGAAACTAAATGAAAAAGTATCGATTTATCCAAGCAATATTTTTACTTCCCCTAAAATAGAATGCATTATCGAATTTCGTCTTCTTAATTTTTCCGTCGATTCGCAAATTTCGCGTGCAATCTTTCATTTCTCTCTAGTTTAATTATATAAATGATTGATAAAAGTATATTAAGTAAAAAATTTCCTAAACTCCAAATGATCTAGTGCCAATTTGGAATTCTATATATGAGAAACCGAAAATTTCCGATTAAAAAAAAAATAATAATAATAACTTTCCATATGCCCAAAATTCTTAAAATTGAACTTTCCGTCGCAAGAAAAATGATAAAACTGACATGTCTGAACGCGTCAAAACGTTACCGACTTGTCTGAACGTGTCAAAACATTTTTTAAATGTTCGGTTTCGAACTATTTATAAAAATAAAAGTGAAAGGTTTTCAAAAGTGTTGCGCTTGTGTTTGTTAAAAAAAAAAAAACAAGTGTTTAGCGGCAATTAAAGAAGAAAACAGAGAAAATTAACTACAGAAAAAACGATGTAAACATTACGAATGGATATACTTCACCTGCCATTGGAAACTAGAGTCAAATACAAGACGGAAATAAAGGAAACGAAAGTGGATATTTGTCGAATTCTACGAAATTTATTTATTATTACTATATTGGTTATTGTATTATATATAATATCTGCTTTGGTACGAAAGCCAGTTATTGATAAATGATAACAAAATCTGTATCTGCGGCCTGGACGACATCTTACGAATACTAAGGAGGAATACGGAAAAACATATCTTCCTTGATTTAATATCGATATTCGCAGACACACGCTTTCACAAAGAAGCGGAGACGTGATCAACCCAAATGTAACTAATATCCGGGTATTCCGCGTACGACGGATAATAAAATTTATTAAGATTACCCGCCTAAAAACATATTATGGTACCGGAGAGAATTACCTAGCCACACTCCATCGAACATATAATTACATCTTTCAACGGGAAACTTGCCTCCAATGGGTTAGATTTGAATTAAAAGAAAAAAAAAAAAGCAACCACACTGGCCGGTTTAAACGATAGAAGAAAAGGTGAAAGGTCAAAGCGGTTTTCCTGTCTTTTCTTGAAAGGAAGTTTTCTTTCTCACTCGCCACACTTTTTATCAGGTTGCAAATGGAATAGATTAAAAGACTTACTACAGAATGGATTAATTAAAGCTTAATTTCCTCTAGAAGAATGGAATCAGAAAAAACTGTAGTCTCATCACTTATTATCTAGATAAAAATTAAGAATGAGGGGGAGAATAAGTCGGCGCCGACTCTATTTAATTCTCGGCAAATATTCCCCTAAGGGTGATCGATAAGAGTTTCGATTTTCTTTCTATTCCGTCATTGTTGCCAGGGAAACGCTCACGTGACTATCCAGTCGGATGTCAACAACAGTATCCGTTTGGTGGACCGTTATTGATCAGTCGCCATCTTAGTTTAGAGTAGCCGAGCTTTCCATCTCCGGCCGAGAGGACGAGTGGAAAAGAAGAAATAAGGTAAGCTGTCTTATCTTTGGTAACCCCGAAAACAGGATAAGTCGCTTCCCATTTGGGATGATTCTGGATGGGAGAAAATCGGTTTATACAGTCTCCACAAAATATTTTCCCGTTCGAGTAAGGAAACTAACCTAAATGCAGTAAAACGAAGGAAGGGCGCCAGCCCATCTTTAATTAAAGTGCTTTAATTTCTTGAGATCTCGATCATCCCGGAAGTTTTTTCTTTTGTGTAAAAATTATCGGATATTCATCTTTGGATTCTCCTCATTTCTGTTTTAATGGAGTTGGGGTATTTTGTTTTTGTGGGTCAAAACTGAACCCTTTTCGATGTTGAAGACCTCTTCCCGGGGCGTTGCGGGGTAGGCCGGCACGCCTAAGAATCGATACGTTTGAACCGCGTACTGCAGTCTACTCCACCTTCTCCGCCCCGACTTCCCTTAAGGATCTTACTTATTTTCCTTTCCGAGAACGATATGTTTTCCTGGCATTTTCCGAATATTAAAACAGTGTATAAAAGTCAGGACGATAAGTGCAGGTGGTCAATTACCCAGTATGTAACGAATATCGACAAGTATCCGCCATGAAAAATACCGCTTGCCATATGCCGAGTTACAGATAAACTTTCCTGCACTAAGCGGAACTTCGTATCTTTCATAAAATATCAAACCGGGCAGTATATATATATCTATATATATATCTTTCAAAATTTCTAGACATCACTTTTAATAAGCCAAATATTTCTCGAAAAATTTGGGAATCTAGTTTGGTAGATCCTGTAAAAATGTTTCAACATCTCTACGTTATCGCCACGAATTTCCTCTCAGAATATATATAAAAAAAGTTATTTTACATTAAAATAAGCGTAGGCGTTGTTGGGAGACATCTTGAGAGAAATTTTTATAATTTATTCTCTATAATAATTACTGGTTATTATTAAGTTTCGCAACGCAATTATAGATAAAAATATATTTTGTTTGTGGTCGATGATGTTAATATAGCAGAATTTTTCCGAGATTGGACGAGTGAGAAACGACAGCTGATGCTGGTCCTAGTCTTCCTTGTTCCGATAACACGATTTAACCGCGTAGTTTTATTTAATCTGAATAATTCTTACGTTCAATTTCTTCTTTGTTTACTCCTCCATTAAGCTTGAAATTTTATTATATAAATTTTACTTCCACGTATAAGGGCAATCGGAAGAAGCAGAGAAAAAAAAATAAAAGTCTTGGAAACCATCCAAAAGTCAGGCGCTGAACTTTGCGCAGTTAAAAAATCCCAATGTGGCGTATTTATCCGAAAACTCGTTTAACGCTTTTTATCCTCGACCGCACTAAAATCTTCATCGCTCTAATTATATAAGCAATTAATTAGTGTCATAACTTAATTAACGCACCGTTATTCGACTTTTACGCCATCTTATTAATCAGAGGAAACCAGATAATCGGGAAAAACCGAATTTGAAGAGGAAACCAGATAATCGGGAAAAACCGAATTTGAACTCTTCAAATTCGGTTTTTTCCGGTTATCCGGGTGTTTTACTGTCGTCATAACAGCGTATCCTTACTTCCAAGTAACAAACAATAAAATTTTATAACTTTTAGATAAATTCGATTAAAAAATCTGTATTCGCTTCCAGTAAGGAAACATTATCTTGTATGGAGATGAACACGCATGATAATTGAAAATATCGTGACGTTCAATCTCTATAAATCATAATTCACGTTCGATGCCTCTAAATGTAATATCGAGATTAAATTATAATATTAGCAATTGGGGAAGTAAAATCAGACGTTACGGTTTAAAATACGTGAAAATTGGGTTATAAATACCGTATATTATCCAGGTTTTTATAACTAAAGAACGTTTAATCAGTTTTCAGCAAAATTAGAAAAGCAGACATTGTTTCACGGAGCGATTTTCCCCCATTTTGTTTCAAAGATGGCTGCCTTTTTAACTCTCCTTATATTCATGATTAACTAAACTGTAGTTTCTTCGATACTCACGAAATTTTATAATTTCTGTGTCGAATATATTCAGGTTTTGTAATGCGTAGTCTATTTTAGATTATGCGTCACGAAACGTTACTTATATTCACCATTATAACAGATACGCGGATGAAGAATAGATTTATCGATTAACTATATATAAATTGTTTATACATACTTTTTTTTATTTCTGGGAGCATCCAAAACTTCCAATTTTTCGCGTATTAACAAAACGTAAACTTAATTCAAAACATTTTTCAATTTTAAATTGTTTTAATATGGCGTAACATTTTACTTGTTAGTATAATTCGTATTTTAACCAGGGGCGTCGCTGATTATTGGAATGGACGAGCGCCCCCTCAAATATTTTTTGATCAATATTTATTTTTGATAAAATTTTACATTAAAAACTGTATCATATCAGAATTAAATTCTCGAATTTCGTTAACGAGAATAATTTTAACGAATTTTCTGAATTTATTTTTATATTCTTCGTCTAGTATCATCATCATCTCGCGTACTTTTACGCAAATTCGCAAATTTCGGAATTTTTCATCGGTGTACTGGATTCGGTTTTCGGAATTTTGTCAGAATGTTGTTCATAATTTTATCCTACTTTTAAGATATTAACAAGAAACCATTAAAAGCAATAAGCAAACGTTAAAATAAAACCAGCCGGGCTTGTTTACACTTTGTCTCAGCGGTGACACCATTATTGATTTCTATTTAATAACGCAGTTGCAGCCGAGCATTTTAGACGCGCTTGAACAAATACTTGGGGATCATTTTACAGATTTTAATAATTTATAGATTCAGTCGCTCTTATTAACATTATCTCGTTTATCCAATATGATATATTATGCCAAATTAAAATAAAAATTATCTTTTCGTTTTATTCTTTTTTACAATTATCGAACAAAACAGCTTATGAAAACATTATTAAGAGTGAATTATCATGAAAACATTATTAACATTATAGTAATTATCATGAAAACATTATTAAGAGTTAAAAATAGTTTTTAATTACAGAATTTTTTTTTTTTTTTTGACTTTCAGAAACGTTTTCTTTAATCAGCGCTACCAGAATTCGGGATACGTTTTCTGTCTGAATTCTTCATGAAAAAGTTTCTGGGGGCATTCGGAGCGAGTTTTTTTTTTCTTACCAGAAATTTTTTTGGGAGGATATTCAGACTTAGCACATTATTTCTCGTCTTCCTTTCTTTTTCCAGCCAGAATCCATCGCGTTAATGGGATTCTAGCTAATGTACACACACCCGTGGGTTGTGGTAGAATTCGCCCATCATTCTACACGTTATCCAAGAGGCAACTGAAAGATTTTTTTTTTTTTTCTTTCTTCTGGTATCTTACGATTCTTATCATATTTTCTGTTTAGTAATATCCTTTTGTTCTCTTATATTCATATCTTTTCGTGACTATAACACTTATCATTACGGCTTTCAACTAAAAATAAACAAATATTGGCCAGTACAAGTAATGAAACGAGCCCGTTGAAAGCTAAAAATACGTATTTTTTATCTTTCCATCACAAAATGGATGCGCATCAAGTTTTGGTTAAGTCATTTACAGAACTGGTGGATGCTACGCCATTTCTAGAACATATTGTACGTGTAATTTATGTAACCACTGCCTTATTCGGTTTTATTTTCTTCGATATACGAGGTCATATGGGATTGTCACTGCCCTGCACATCCTAGATAAATTACTCGACCTATCCACATACTAACTAGTTGAGTTTACAGACCTGTCGATATGGGATTATGAGAATAATATTTATCAGTCGGATATACTTCGAGCGAGTTTTCTCATTTATTAAATCCATCCAATATTACTCATATACCTATCGAAGCTAGACGGAATGGCATTTTTTTTTTCTTCTTCTTCTTCAATTGCTATTTATCTTCTCGTCTGAGACAATTTTAATTAAATTTTTTTTTGTTTTTGATATATCTTATTGCATTTAGAAGAAGAAATTTAATTGAAAACATTAAAAGTTAATTATTACACTAAAATTAGCATCCGTTGTTTATAATTAAGTATGATATCCATACTAATTTTCCCAACAATCTATATCTAGATCAAGCTATTTTCTTTATAAAGTATTCAGCTGCTTTCAGAATATTTAAACTGTTTTTATTAGATAAAGTTTTTTAATATAAACGTAAGAATTATTATTATATTTTTTATATTGAATTTTATGATATATATTCTCCTGTGTTCGATGTGAAAAACAAGCAACATAAATATAAAATTCATTTTTTTTTCGTCTTTTAAAACAACATACTATAAAAAAAAGTGAATATTTGTATCAGTATCAGTTACAATAATTCAGTTAAATCGTTTATGTTTTCTTGTTCTCTTGTCAGTAAGATCATTACTGATCAGTAATGGCCAACAGATTCTTTTTGTTAGTATTAATATATTAGATTTAGGAGTTAGTTTTTGTATCTGCTGTGCCGTTCTTGTTCTTTTGATGACATAAACAGCAATAGTTTAATTTTCTGGCCTTTTTAAGTTAGTGGAATTTTTCCACAAGATAATAAAATTTCCGGTTCTAACAGGATAGCATCTGACATACTTTTCGATGGAGAGAGAGCACTTTCGATTATTAAGAACATCTGTCGTTGATGAAACGACGTTTATCCAGTTCGTGGATTTTTTTTTTCTGAGTTTAAAATGAAATCGTAAATATAGATTAATTTAAAATATATTTCGTTTTACAAATGTTATAACTTTTATTAATATTATTATTAATTGCGTTAAAATTTTAATTATATTTTGATTAACCGGCATGCACCATCATCTCCGAAAGCCGAATAATACACTATCGTCATCGACGTCAATATTATCTAATTTTTTATCTGTTTAATTTTCATATTAATGCTTTTAATATAAAAAACATTAATATGAAAATTTGACAAAATCTGATGAGTTTAACCGACACATTTTTTTTTTCCCCCCTCACTTTACCAACTGAAGTTCTAGCAAACTTCATTCCCTTAACGCGACCAGAAACACTGTGTAAATACCAAAATGGGAATAACTACAAGATGGGATCTGTCCATCAAGTGACCCAGTTTCGATGTAAGTCTCCAAGGGAGAGCGTGGGCAGTCACCCAGAGTGATCCTTTTAGTCGCTTTTCAAGCAGAAAAAAAGGTATTTTCTGCCCCATACTCACAAGGACAACCAAAATATTTTACATGTTTTCGGTTTTTATGTTGCCGCATCAAATCGGTATCTCAGGTATTTTATCGATAATTCGATCTTACGTACAGGAACGAAAATCTAAACTGTAAACGTTGGCACTAACGTACTTCTTGTCTTTTAATAAATAATAAGCTCTTATATCAAATAATAATAATTTATATCAAATTCATGCAGAAAACCCATCTGACTAAACGTACTGGAATGTTTTCACATAGATGAACTGACATAATGATGATATTTGAATACATAAAATGCTTCGCTAAGCAGATGCATTTATGTGGAATTTTCAGCGATAGGAAAAACTTTTCACAGAGAAATCAGAGATTAATTTTTATCAAATATTGTACAATATCATATCTAACATTGTTGATGATAATTGGAATAAAATCATGTAGACAAAATAGTAATTTTTTTTAAATATTTTAAATATTTTTCACTTTAGTTCGATATCAAGAGTGTATCTATTTTTCTAATGACCAAAATAATATTAACAATACTGTTATATAAGTACGGTTGTATAGTTAATCGTATACTTTACCGAAATGTTAATTAGTTTATAAAGCATAATTAATGAATAAATGCTGATACAGTATCTTGTATATAACATACGATATACCTCTCGGATGAATGAATTTCTATAGATATTATGAAGCGATAATTATTGAATAAATGCTGATACAGTATCTTGAATATATCGATAATATACGGTATGCTTGTTGGATGAATGATGTTCTATAGATATTAATTACTACTGATTACATTGATTAGTTTTAAATTAATAATGCATCTATATCAGTCCACTGAATCGGCAAACAAAAATGAGCTAGTATTGTTTTATGAGTTATATTTTTTGTCTGAAAACAGACATGTTACTTTTTATATCTTCTCATACAGATTAAATTTAGGGTACTGTTAACGTGATTTGCACAGAAAATGATATTGCAAATTGGCCATATTAAAATGAAAAATATTTTGAATATAGTAAACAATAATGAAATCAATTGATAAGTGTCAAGGCTAAATATTCATAACATTTTTGGTGGTCACGTCCTCTTCATTCGTAGTCCAGGCTCACTAAAAGAAAAATAATCACAAAATTGTTTCTATCGTTATTAATATAAAACGATTGCCTGTGCAATAATTTTTCATTAGTTATGAGATAGCCAATCGATGATGAGCTATAACTAGCCGCCATTTAATATATACTTCATGCAGATTCAACAGCGTAATATTTTCAATCCGATTTTGAACTTCATTCTTGAGATATCTTTAAGCTGAAAATTTTGAAACTAAAAATTTCTGATAAAATTTATGCAGTATTAGTATTTTTATTTAGAATAGCTTTATTATAACTGCACAATTTTGGGCAAATCTAAATTCCTTTTTGAAAGAATAATCAGACAATCGAATCATACTTAACTTTTTGATGATGGAAGCATACTTAAATCAATTTTAAACTTTTAACTAACACGGCAGAATGTCTACTTCCCAGCAGAAATAAAAAAAAAAAAAAAAACTGCAGATTTGTCACAATATTTTTATTAGGATCGGGAAAGTGAACAAATGTTACATGATGGAATTTTTCATGTTATCTGCTCAGATGGCTTATTTTAGAAGAGAAGATTTATAAAGGAACTTTCGTATTTAAAAAAAATAATCCTTTCTTATACAAGCATAAATTCATTGGACAGATGTTAGATTAAATTTTAGAGGAATAGCAACTATGTGATCTATTCTGTAATCCCTTCATGGGCCATTCCAGTGGAATGATCTATTGGGATTGCACTGATGGAATGTAATATATTGTCAGAGGTATCCCATCACAGCATTGTATATTATTCTTTTTTTTTAATTTAACACTGCTTTCCATCTTTGTAAGATACATCATCAATCTATTATAGTTGACTTGCACTTTATCAACTTCACGATATTTCACGAGTTACCCCATTTTTTCTTTCTGTGTGATTTAACGCTACTTTCTACCCAGTGGACATTAATCTGCGGGCATTTTCATGTCCATCACGGGCCGCCCACACTTCATGTTGGGATCAGCTGTCAGTATAGAATGGTGTTCAACGAGCCGAACCGGATCCCTCCTGAATAAACTGAAAATATGTGCACGCGGATCCTCCAAAATGAAGCACAGCACGCTTCATTGCAGCCATCCGGTTAACAGTGACCCCATTAACAGACTGCACACTGGAAGATGGCTACTTCCATCACAGACTGCTCCTACCTCCACGGAATTGGCCGAAATACCGCATTTAAGGAAAGAGATCGGAAAATAATCTGATGACACGGATCAGGAATTAATCGGGACACTAGATGACAAACGATTGCGTTATCGATTACGATAATGGTCATTCAGCCGACATTGATAAAATTTTAAACAGTCTAGAAGCCTTCAGAGAAAGATCTAAACTGATGTATAGCGTATAACTTTATTTTGCTATCAATAATTCATAACTAATATTTTATACATTACAAGATTATTGATTTTTAAACTGATTGGCAGTATAAAAACAATCAAAAGAATAAAAAAATGTATATAAACTATAATTATAAATGCGTCAGTAAGAGAGAAATATTTCGGAATAAATGAGAGGAATGTGAAGATTCAAGTAAAAATATAGCCATAAATTATTTTGATACACTTAATATCTTCACAGATAATATTAATACCTCGATGCAAATTAAAACTATTATTATTTGTATTTACTTTAATTACAATTTTATGTGGAATTTTTAGAGATAAGAAAAAGTTTTCGCAGAGAAATCACAGATTAATTTTTATGAAATATTTGAGCATAGACATGAAGATCATATCTAATATGGTTGGTGTTACTGGAGTGAAATCTTGTAGAAAGAATTGTAACTTATGAAATATTTTTAATATTTTTCGCTTCAATTCGATACCAAGAGCGTATCTTTATCATTAACAACCTGAATACGATATTCAACCTCATTTTTCGAAGCTAGAATGATATCTTTTATATGATCATCAGAAAGAGAATTATTGTATTCTATATTATTGTAGTCTGACTTGCATAAAATGGAATTTTTTTCAAATAAAATTGCATATAAACAATATTAATAACTAGATTATTATGAATGGTTCTTCTTTGATCGATAAGAGGCATTATTACAATTAATGACGTTCACATCATCTTCTTATCCCATTATTAAAGAATTAGAAAAGGATATAGGATGTATATAAATTATAATAAAGTACTTGTGAGTTATGTCGAAAGACAAGAAAGTATCACTTTTATTATCCTTATTACATTTTAATGTATATCTTTGGTGTTGCAGACATTTAATTATCCAATTAACATTTAATAATCCAATTAACCGATATACAATTACATAATTATTTATCACACGAAAACAGAATACTTAAAGATTAATACTGTGCTTAATTTAGAAAATTAATATTTAATTTACAAATATAAATTTGTTTCTGGATTTTAGTTTGGATGTATTCGCTTTCAGACTCTAAAGGCCGTGACGCACTGAACGCGACGCGAAGCGAAGCATAAGAAAGCAACTTCGCGCGGCTACGCGCATACAATGTGTCTTGAACAAGCTTCCCCCGAGAGGCTGCTCGAGTTAACGCGCGTCGCCGCGCGAAAGGAGATGAAAAAATTGAACTTTGACCAATCAGCACACGCGAACAATATGGTGCGACAAGACGCGAAGGAAGCGATCGAATGTTTTATATATTTGGAAAATGGCGGAAGTTCAACCGTGTGGTTGGAATTCAGATACAGAATTTGTTTTAGAAGTACAAAAAAGACCATGTTTATACGACATGAGATTAAAAGAATACCGAAAATATACGATCACTTCTTTCTAATAACAAATCAACCACATTCCGCAAATGACCTCTATCGGAAAATCTATGAAACATGAGAAATAACTTGGCTACAATGTATATAGATTGGCCGGATGGCCGAGTGGAACGCTGTCGATGTGCCACGCAAGTTGACCCAGGTTCGCGTCCCGGGTCTGGTAACTCCTGAAAAATTTTTTCGAGGTGCTGGGCCGGGCCCGGCATGGCGATCCCCGTCCTTCACCTTCCGGCCCCCCTTCACGGGTCCACACCCGTGAAGGGGGTGCAGCCCGTGATTGGAACTAGCCCCGCCCCTTAGTAATCTCCCTGATTGGAAAAGGATGTAAAATATGGCAAAAAAATAGACAGGCTGCGGCGCAGTGCAACGCGAAGCGAAGCATGCCAATTTTTCTGTCATATTTGCTTTGCTTCGCGTCGCGTTCAGTGGGTCATGGCCTTAAATATTAATAGCAATCAAACTAGTCAGAATGATTGAAGAAATAAAATGATAGCTAACTATTTTAGATCGATATCAGTTTAGTTCAGGTTTATTAAAACAAACATTATAAAACTGTATGTACTTACAAACATGGCTGATTGGAATTTGGGAGTCCAACGTTAATAAATCGAAAGACAGATAGAGTCGAGTCTGTCTCAATTATGGAGTCTCACTACTCAGAAAATCATAAAATGATATAAATAAAATCATACTTAGGTTCTTCTAGGCCCAAAGCCTAAGCAAAATTACCTTAATAGTCCCTTTTATATGTGCTTGCGCTTATACTATTATTTAATTTTGGCAATAATACGCGTGAATTTCAGCTGACTTAGAAGCACAATGCTATCTTTCGGCATTTTTAACCGCCAGTCGTTGGATGATCGAAGAACCATTTCGTGCTTTCACCATGCCAATCTAGCCAAGAGTTAGATAGATTTACACAAAAAACTGTGATTTTTAGTTGCTCATAGTTCCCATATTTGAAATTGGCCGAGAGGTTTAGTTTCCAATTCCCAATATGGGAATTGGAAGCTAAATCTCCCGGCCACGTCAAGACAGATCCCATGGAGAGGTCGATATGTGTCAAAACCACTCCCATTTTCCCTGGGGAACCACTCCCTCGGAGAATATAAAATTTGCAACAGATTCCTCCAAACGTCAAGTAAGGTGTGCATGCCATAACAGTTTATCTCCAATTAATGCCTTTCTAAAATTGCTCATTCCTTGTGGCCCACGTTGCGTAATATTTGTTTCTTGGGAATTTTCGTGTAGAATCTTCACTTATTCGTGTATTACTGCTAGTTTATCAGGACCTATTTTCTCCGGACTATGCAAATGAACAGTTTCTTTCTGCGCTCTTTTGTTTTGGGTAAAATAATAATCATTGTTATTTAGTCAACAACATGAGAGAGATACGAAACTTTTATTAGTGGTTGACTGGATTAAATTCATTTTCATGAGTTACTTATAATAGTTTAATGCAATAAATATATAAAATTTTCATTACTACATTTCATTATTACGATGAACGGGAAATTATTACTAAATGCATTTATCACATTCGTCTATAACTAATATCCATAAGCGCTAAGCAGTAAAATTTTTCCAACCCATTCTAACTTTGTATTTCTAAAAATACTGCTATTGTTATAGGCTGTATGCATTATTAAGCACTTATATTACTAACTTTAATAATCTTTTAGCGTTTTTATTGTATTTGTCAGTTTGTCCATGCAGTATCTCATTAACAGCAAAAACTGAAATTTACCAGCGCAGTCTGTCATCTCGAAACAATATGGCGTCAAGGGAATGTTTAAATTATCATCTATGTTTTCGTACGCAGTTTTATGCATTATTGACAGTTTTTTTTTTAAATCGATTTGTCACATTTAGAGTTAATTTTTAAACTATTCATTTTTACTTTTGTTTTCGTTCGTTTCAAAATTTATTTGAACGCCCTTTTGCTTCAAAGTGAAGATCAATAAAATAGTGCTTTTTTGGAATTGAAACTATCGACCGGCTAGATGTTTAATTTTCTTGTAACGTTATAACTTTTGTT
Source organism: Androctonus mauritanicus (assembly GCA_011317285.2). Classification (NCBI taxonomy): domain Eukaryota; kingdom Metazoa; phylum Arthropoda; class Arachnida; order Scorpiones; family Buthidae; genus Androctonus; species Androctonus mauritanicus. The sequence goes on along the minus strand of WUQG02040970.1, from coordinate 13,816 downwards.
GTGAAGTAAAATTAAATAAAAAAAAGTAGAATAAGAGGCATTCTTAATAAAAAAAAAAAATTACAGAAGTAAAAAAAAATGTCTCTGTAACATGATATTATTATTTCGAAGATATGGCTTACGAAACTTGGCTATATTTACGAAAGTTAAAATAATAATATAACTTTCATACGACAAAAAACATGAATTTTTGATCAGTGATACAAAATCAGACATTTCTTAGATTTTCTAAACTAAAATAAATGCTTAGATGTATTAAAAAGTAAATTGGTTATGATATTTTTAGAGTATTTTTAACGACAGTATCTACTTTATTGGAATAAGGATTTAAAACTATTTTTGAGAAACATGTTTGGCACATACTGCACGGAGATGGTTATCAATAACTCTATATCCAAGGGACTAAGTGGAAAAGAAATTAAAAAAAGAAAAAAAGAAATAACTTTGTTCTTAATCGCGTCACGCAGCCATGTGGCGCGTTAGCGCATTATAATGGATCTAACTGCCATAACCTTTAGATTTAATCAATTTATGAGTCGGTATATACGACCGACTCATAAATTGTATTTTCCGAATAAAAAATAAATAAAAGAAAACAGATAAGTGGGTAGTAAAGTATCTATTAGTTTCTTATACGGTTATCGCATGTTAGTAATAGCATCCGATACGGGATCGATTTCCACGAAAATCGATATGGAAAAAAAATCAATGTTAAGTTTTTGACCATCGATTTTAATTTCCATTCGATTTTGATGGTTTTAACGTTTTTGTCCGTCTTCCTCTGCGTATAATTAGAGAAACGCAGGTAAACTCAGTTAATTTATCTTAAAATTTGACATCTTTAATCTGGTTTTAAATTGGATTAAAAGAACTAAATTTACAAACACTCACACTGGATAACAGAATATAGAGCTTTGTCCAAATTTAATTTAAAGGACTTAATAAAATTTAAGTTCGAAAACTTCAATTATATACATTAATTATAAACAGAACAATGCCGAAACATTTTTATGTACTACTTTTAATGCATTTTATCTGTTCACATATATACTCTGTTGTTGATAGTAGATTATAAGGATTATAGTTTCATCAAAAGGCCTCAAAAGCCATATATCAATATTGTCACTTCTATTTCAGGAACAGTGTGCTGTTCCACCAAGATGGCGCCGTCTTCCTACTTAGAAGACACGTTATATCGACTAAGGAGAGACAGCAGCGAATTAAAGAAAGACGTTAAAGATGGTGCGGAAAAAATTACGGAGGGTAATTCCACCCCCTTATCTCCTATTCCTACAACAGAAGTATCAACAGGAAATGAAACCATTTCTGCAACAACCGAAAATCCTCTTAAGGATTTAGCAGAAGAATACATGAATAAAATTTCTGAAATGACGCACAGTAAGAAATTTTAACGATCCTCAAATTATATTAAAAAATGATTAGTTTTAATTAAATTTTTTGATATGATTCTGTTATCTTTCTAGTACCTGTTTGGGGTATTATCGCTATAGCTATTGGCATCGCCCTTTTGTTTCTATGCATTTGCTGCTGCTGCTTAAAACGATGGTGCAAGAAGAGGTTTAAGAAAGACGGCAAAAAATTTAAAGGTGCAGTTGATTTTAAAGGGGTCGGTTTGTTAGGAGGTTCTTTTAAAGAAAAGGTAAGCATCTCTACATAACAATCCCTCGTAAAGCAGTTTAAATATGATTTAAAGCAATAACGTATGGACTGATGTTTCTAAACTGGTAAAAAATTATAGGTTCAACCGGATATGGAAGAACTGGAGGAAAATATGGAAGGAGAAGAAGAGGAAAGTCACAAGTCAGAAGAGAAATTGGGACGTTTACAATACAAACTAGATTATGACTTCAATAGCAACAACGTAATGTATTAGCCTATTTTTTATACGTCTAGAAGTTGTAAGGAGTCGCGTAGAAATTTTAAGAGAATATATTTATCAACCGCAGTTGGCTGTCACTGTCATCCAAGCGGAAGAATTACCCGGATTAGACATGTCAGGAACTTCTGATCCTTACGTAAAAGTCTACTTGCTTCCAGACAAAAAAAAGAAATATGAAACCAAAGTACATCGAAAGACGCTCAATCCTGTTTTTAATGAAACCTTCAACTTTAAGGTAAATAATTAACTCTTCTGTACTTTGTTTCTTGATAATTTCGTTGATTTTTTTTTTTTTTAAACCTCAGTTTAATTAACGAACATTTACGCATTTCAGGTACCGTTTTCAGAAATAACATCAAAGGATTTAGTTTTCGCCATTTTCGATTTCGACCGTTTTTCAAAACATGATCAGATTGGAGAAGTCAAAATACCTCTTGGCACTGTTGATCTGGCTCAAACTATCGAAGAGTGGAGGGATCTCACTAGTGTTGAGGGCGAGCAAGGACAGGTTTGTGCAACATATCATTACATGCCGCATTTTTTTTTTTTTTTCCATTTTCGTAAAAATTACATAGGATGTTTAGGTAGACACTTTTATTTATTTATTTTCAGAAAAAAAAATTCTTCGTTATTAAATAATAGTAACTGTTCCTGATTCAGTTATCTTATCAGTACGAACGGAATATATAAAAAATAACGAAAACAATTTCAAGATATGGCGGTAACAAATAATTTTTAAAAAAATGTGAAGTTCTCGTTTAATTTGTTTTTTAAATCGATAATTTTCGAATCGATGTTTTAATTAATATATTTCTAGATTATAAATTTTTCGGTTAATTAAATCGAAAATCGTTTAATCAAACCAGCTAGAACTAATTTACAGTTAAAAACCCCCTTGCGGATAGAATCAGAACTAATAATTTTATCGAATTTTAACAATTATTTTTAAATTTTGGATGACGATATCGCCATCTGTTAGTTAATAATCTAATTAAACTTATCCATATTCAAAATTTAAAAATAAATGTTAAAAATTTTTCATAAAAAAATTATTTCCGATTCCATCCGTTAGAGGGTTTCGTATTACTAAAAGTTTGTTTATTAAAGACGCCATCTTTTATTACATACGTTTAACGTTGGTACAAACAGTAAATGTTTAATGCCAGGTTATTTCTCTAAAACTTGGCATTAAATAATAATTATCTACCATTTATATGTTATGGATTCCATTGCGTGTTAAATATCGATCAGACAGAAAGATGACTGGTTACTAATTGATGGAATTTGCGATAATCATTAATTTAAGTGTTAATGTTAACACTACCATCGATGGCTAACTATATAAATGGTAGATGAAATTTATGGTGAAGTTATATATTAGTCAATAATTTTAATAAATTTTATCTTAAATTTTAACTGAAAAAATAAAAATATTTTGAATGATTATAATATTGTAATTTAAGTAAACAAATTAATATTTTATACATTAATTTAGTTGAATTTAATTAACGTATTGATGATTTAATTACAGTAATTCCAAAGTTTAAAAAGTAATTTAAAGATATGTAAATTAATATAAAAATAAAATAAATTTATTGTATAAAGTGGTTGAATATCTGAAGATATATCAGTGTGATATAGATGTGTTTTTGAACAGAATAGTATTGTATTTAAATTAGAACAACAATGTTTTATTTAGTGTAGAACAAGTGTTGGTTCACATAAGTTGAGTGTTAGGTGTGTGGATGCATGAATTTAAAAAGTAGCAGTACGGTCACTAGATTTTGGTATTAGTTGTCACTTGTAGTGTTTGCTGCGTGTTTATTCGTAGCGCACTTGAATACACAGCAAATTTTGCCATTCATAGAGACAAATCCTGTTTCAGAAAATTCACAATGTTTAGTGTAGTATTTGTTGTGGTATACTGCACATTATTAAATAAAGAATCTAATCACTTCTCTCCAATAAATTCTATCAAGTACTTAGCCTGGCCTTTATTTATCGAACACATTTCCCTTTTAGCATGTTTGTTTTTATGCCTTGTTGCCAAATGTGTTGTGTATATATATATTTTGTTGTTTATGTAATATTGCGTTTATTATTTGTTGAACGAGCTGCATGTGAATTTTGTTTGGTACATATTTATTTATTTTTTTTTTTACCACACTGGTTTTATTTCTAATGTTAATCTTCAGATGTATTATCACCACTTTGTTCTTTAAAGGTGCGAGCTACACTAGATCTTTTATTCCTCTGGCCATATTGATTTTTGTCTGCTTCTTTTCTCAAACATTTTCTCCGCATTTGGGTTCCTGTTGCCAACTGTAACCTGCGGGAATTTTTAAAACATCTGTGCTCATCATCCGTCTTCCGTCCCGTGACTTTGTAAGTATGCTGAAATACAAACAGGAACTGAAAAAAAAATGGCTGTGTTTTATTTTTCATTTTATTTTTTTTTTATTTTAAATATTCTCCGTGCTGAATTAAGTTTTTTGTTGCGTGTTTTTTAATAACTGATTATACGGTTGTTGCCTTATTAACGCTTTCCAATCTACGTTTATCTCGTTTTTTTAAAAAAAAATCAAAATTTATTTATAAAGCCAGATAGATGGCCATAAAAATGAACATTAATAACATTAATTATAGAGGAAGACGTCGTGTTGGAAAGTGTTTGTATATGCATGATTTTGTCTCATTTGTTTACCTAACAGATTAACTTTATAACTAATTTAAAACTTGTGTTGGAACATCGCGTTGTGCATGCTGTCGTTATTTTTGATTTATTTTTTTTATATATATATATTTTTTATTAACATATAAAAACGATATTTTTTTTTGTAAAGAATGGAAAAAACGCTTATTTGAATAATCCGATAGACGTTAACGTATTTAAATTGTGCAAAATGTCATCGGGAATAACTTACCATTGAATGGCAACTACTAAAAAAATTATTTAAAGAACACGAAAAGCTATCAAAATATTGAGAGTATTGTGCAGCATTTATAATTATGCTCTATATGGATTTTTTATTCAAATAGCAATGGAGATAGAGAGAAAACAAGTAAAGCCATTTTCCTTGATGAATCTTTATGGACAAGCTTAGCATCAGAGAAATGCCATTAAGAAAAGTAATAATAATAATAATAAATGGCTTTAAAAATGGTTTCAGTTTGTGTAAACAAAACAAAAAAACCAGATTTATAAATTATTCCTTGCCACATATATAAATTTTTACTGGAATTTTTGCCATAATGTTTTTAAAGATCGGTTTGTTAGTGTTTTCGAAACACGATGTTCTCTCTCTGTCTGTCACTTTAAATAAAATAAAAATAAAAAAATATTCAGATGGCAAGATTGGTAGCTTTGCACAAAAATGTTAACATCTGGAGTAAAGTGTACAAATCTTGTCGGAATATCCCATGATTATCCTGTGCATAATTTGGTTTCTTGGTTCCTTTAATGATAAGCGTTTCTGGTGATCATCAACAGGAAAACAAGCTAGGAGATATTTGCTTTTCGTTGAGATTCGTACCGACATCTGGAAAGCTAACCGTGGTCATCTTGGAAGCTAAAAACCTGAAGAAGATGGATGTAGGTGGATTGTCCGGTAAGTTCTTTCATAGCGAATACTAGATAATATAAAAAAATATTGAAAGAATGGCTCTCTGTATCGATAACAATGTTTCATATTTTATTCCCTGATATTTAGATCCCTATGTCAAGATCGCCATAATGCAAAACGGCAAGCGCATCAAGAAGAAGAAAACGAGTATTAAAAAATGCACCCTGAATCCATACTACAATGAATCCTTTACCTTTGAAATTCCATTCGAGCAAATTCAGGTGAGAAATTTTTATGAATTGGTGAAATTAGGTAGAAAATGTAAACATTCCCTTCCATTGCTTAGAGAGCTTGATTGGCAGTAATCGGATTTCGGATCTGCTCACCAGATTAAGTCAACGATCAATAGTATAGTATCGATTACTAGAGGCTCGGGAGAATCGATAGAGTGACATCTTTGATGTACGTAAATCTGGTAGAATGACGTCAATTGAATGAGGATGGAGGTATAAAAATAACTGCAGTCTACCGCTTCACTAATGGATACGGCAGCGCTTTCATTCTGGTGAAAGTAGAATAGTGTCTATTCTGTTTTCACATTTTTTCACAACTTCGAAGATGAGAAATGACACGAAATTTCAGCTACCAGTCAGTATAGATTAAACTCACGTCGTCTGCTAAAAGATGTCATTTTTTTTTTTTTCATGATAAAAGAAATCATAATGCATTATCATGAAGATTTGAATCCTGTGATAGAATTATATTGTTTTATCTACGATATTAAAATTAATATTCCCTCTAAAATATAAATAATCCTACCCTTGATATTGAAACATACTATTATAATTAATTATTTATTTAATTTTTTCTCAAAATTTTTGCATTTATTTGTTGAAACATCGCGGTTTATTGAAAGTGTCGCCATTTTAACTTCTGTTCGAAATATTTAAAGTGAGTAATAATTGTTTCTTCCCCCGGGGATTATGTATCGATTCCCAAACATGAATCCACTTGAAAAGATAGGATAATAAATCCGCCGAGTGCCTCATTCCCATTTATGACCCTAGGGATCCAACGACGGATGTGGGTAGCACAGAAGAAATCCCATTTCAATATGGAGACTCATTAATGGGAACTTAGTGATGGGCATTCATCTTCGTGAATTGACTCTTTTAGTTGCCTTTTAGGATTTCGTAATTAGATATTAAATGTATTGTGCTTCCTACCGGTAGGGGGATACGCAAACGTTTTGAAACATCATTTTCTAATCATACAATTCGTAACGCACTCTGCAAAATTTAATAGAAATTTTGCATAAATTCTAATATAAAAATATCTTTCGGTTATTTATTAATTTTGAATTTTGAATGTAAGACCAAAAAATTATAAAATTAAAACTAAGACAGCTTATTTTGATATGGCAGACAAAAATATAATATTTAAGATATATATATTTTTTTTTATCTTTAAGAAAGAAGCATAAAAATTTATGGATTTTTATCACTTTATTCGTAAAAGTTTCTTAGGTCTGGAAATTTGGGTACGGAAGGAAGGCACCGGTAGTTCTTGAGATGGCAAAAGAATTATAGATAAAATAAATTGGCAATTGGCATCGTGAATCACAATTATCTGATAAATCGAACGGTCACGAATGTTTGAGCATAGTCGGTTATTATATACCTCAATCACTCTACGGAATCAATTAGAGCGATGTATTTGTAACACTCGCGTTATCAAACCGTGATATTTATTATACGTGAAGAATGAATTCTACATTCTTATTCATGTTTAATTATAAAACAATATTTTACTTGGGCGTATCTAACTTACCTAAAATAGTTTTCAAAAAATACATACCTGTTATTTCACCGGTTCAAGTGAATACTCATATTTCCGGTTCGTTCTCTCCACATTCATCTCTTCATTCATCGAAGCACGTTCATAGATCTCCTTCACATAATATCTACAATAAATTGTTACACGCATTAATGAAACCAATTCAATGAATGAAAAAAAAAAGATTTATAAAATTAACCTTCTGAAGTTGAATTCTCCACCGAAACTTACATAGATAAATTCGATATTGCCAGATTCATTTAGCTGATAGATGTTTAGACATTTATCTTCCACATAATGAAGTGGCACCGTTTTCGTACTTCACACATTTCTAGATTTTCTTAGCGAGACCCGGATCCGGTGATCGATGCTTGCAGTAATCTTCGGAATGGCACGCTATTTTTCAAGACGGAAAATGGTGTAAAACGGAAAACTAGAAATTTAATTAAAGAAGTTATATATTAGTTATTTCGTTAATGAACAGTATGTTTTTTATTTTTATTTTTGACAACAGAAAGTACAGTTAGTGGTGACAGTGGTGGATTACGATAGAATCGGAACATCGGAACCAATTGGAAAAGTGGTGTTGGGCTGCAACGCTACCGGAACCGAACTACGTCATTGGATGGACATGCTAGCAACTCCGAGACGTCCAATTGCTCAATGGCATTCTCTGAAGGACCCCTACGATGGACAAGAAAAATGAGGTAATACCGAATGATTTTTCGTTCTTCCCTGATTTTATTTATTTATTTTTTTATATCCACTAATCGTTACATTTATTTTACAGATTGTTTCAAAGGTAATTGTTTCTGTGTACATCATGTCGAAGAATATAATCCCGTTTTGTGTCGAACAAAACGGATTATAAGCAGTTTCTCAAATCTCTTCCAAGTATATCTTCTCGTAGTTCTTTTCACGTGATTTTATGCTATAGATATGATTTAGAAAACTTGATTTTCTCCTCAAATTTTTGAGGAAAAACGACTTTCACTTATCCATTAATAAACTCTCTAGATAAATATTGTAAAAAAAAAAAACTAATCATGGTCGTAGAATTATTAAAACTTTACTAAAAGCTAGAAGTTAGATGCCATCCGAGCAAATTTAAAGTAATTATCTCAGAGAAAGCACCAAATAGGACCATGTGTTATATATTAAGGGAAACTTCGTCATATCAAAATGCTATTTATTATGTAGTTATTATCTATACATCACCAACATATTCTGCTTATGCTGTCCTGTGGTATTCGTGTATATTTGTGTAGTCACGAAAATAATGAAAACAGACAGTTTTACAAGCAAATCAAATTATTTGACAAATTATCGAGTTGTTTCGGCTATTTTTTATGTATATAGAACGGGAATATATGAAAATATAAATAAAAATAAAATAAATAAATAAATATATATATATATAAACACTGTATGTATAAATTATATTATAAAAATTCAGGTAGATGAATGTGATAGAGACAAAAACAAAAACTTCAATCTGGTATTAATGGCATCTGATTTAATGTTATTAAAGCAGGTTTCGTATTAATACCGAAAGTACACATAAAAACTTTGTATAAAACTCTTGTTATTCTTTATTCACTTACAAGAATCATGATAGTGAGCGCTGGTGCTATGTAAATTAGAAGGTTTCGGAGTGCCTTGAATGCATCTCAAAAGTCTTTCTTGTAAAATGTGTATTATTTTGTTAATAATATGTTCATTCAATCGACATTTGTGTATAATATTGTGCAGATGTTAAATTTGACTCTTTTATCCAATCATTTTGTAAATATTGGAATTGTTTCAAATTAGAGATTCTTTTAACTGTAATAAAGAAACTTCATTACCCATTTATGGCATCTACATTTTTTGAATGTAACATGCACTAAACTAATATTTCGACATAGTAAGATTATCATACAGATTTTGTATTGTTCTCAACAACATTATTTATTCTATTAAAACTCCGAAAATTGGCTTTAAGGGCCAATTTTCTGAGCTTTTTTTTAAGATACTAACTATGCTCTTGTCATTCTGATGGCGCGGTGAAAGCGTGTTGGGCTTCTATCCTGGAGAATCCGGATTCAATTCCCGAATCCATAGCTCCAAGAATTTTTTCAGAAGTTAAGGTTCGACGAATCTTAACTTCTACCTGACGGCTGACGCCTTTCAAAGGCATGATGGGCATTGTAACGCCCTGCCGCTTTGTATGCAACAGTATGGAAAGCGGCATAAAACTAGAAGGGAGAAAAAACAACGCTGTCTGTCAGAATCACTGTATTTTCAGCAATTTTTTTTCTCTAGAACAACTATATCTTTACTTATTAGATTTAATAATAGAAATGGTTACATTAATAAAACCAAAATATTCTACAATTTCTCTCATTTTCTATTCTTCGCGCTTTTTGTGCTATATAAAAAGATTGACCCGTTTTTATAATGTTTTACGTAATTTCGTTAGTGTTTAATTTGTATAATTGCTGCTCTGTTTAATAACGATAATGATCACGGAGAATACGATCTCATCCTACTCCTGGTTATTTAGTCAAATGAACGAAACGATTGCACTGAGAGTTGTTAAAAAGGACACAGGTTCGTCAACCCCATTTTAAGTCCGAACATCTGCAGTTTTCACATACGACCCTTGAAGGACAAGCACTAGAGACGTGCAAGTTTAGTTCGCAGCTCCACCCATTATCGTCAAACGCGGTTTGATATTAACCGCGTACCGACTGCAAAAGTATGATGATGCATAATATTTTTTTAACCGTGCATGCATGATTTTCGTGATGATGATGTATTGCAGCAAATATTCTTGACGTACTATTAAAACAATTCACAATTATCGAAAAAAAAACGCTGTTTACATGAAATTTAGAAATTAGTAAAGTTCCCCAGAGAAATATGGGCGTATATCAATCAATTAAAATGAAGAAAAATTTATATTTTTCATTAATATTATACATTAATTTTATAAAAATATTTATTTAATTAAATATGTTTAAATGAGAGAAATGGTTGTATTGCAGAAATGATTTCGTGAACTTATCATTTTTATTCTTTTTCGGGGTTTTTTTTTTTATACGAATGTTTTCTATCACTATTTTCTTAGTTGTATAAGGAGCATTTCTGGAAAGAAATAATTGCTTACCTATTTTAGATGTCCATTATTTTAGAATGATTAAAAGATGCCAGATTAAAACTGTGTCATTAAAGCCATATTTAATGACTTGATCTCCTCCCGAATCTCATAAATATCTATTAAACAATTTAAAAGTTATTAGGAGGAAGGTTGGGATCTGTAAACAACTGCCATTTTTAAACGGATCATATGAAAGTTACGGGATTAATTAATGTCTTCAAAGCTGTGTTTAACAGTATCAGATTTCTGCTAAATTTTATAAATATTCCCTATTTAGTGAAGAAAATATTAAGATAATATCTTAGAAGTTTGAATGTCCATTATATTTAAATGGTGACGACTATGGTATTATTAATGTAGCGTCGAGTTCAATTGAACTGGAGGAATAATGTTACCGAATTTCTGTATAAAGAAGCATCAATTAATTCAAAATATTCACGAGGGATTGATAGCAATTTCATGATTTTGCAAAAAGACTGAAAACAAACTGTATTTTCTATCGATTCTAAATGTTTTCCATTTAGAAAACAAGATTACAATCAATAAAAATATTAAAATTATATCACTTTATGGTCATTTAATAATCATTTGGCATTCATATTTAAGCTTTTGGAGTAAATTCTATAAAAATATTTTTAACTTCCGAATTTTTATTAGACTTCTCTAAGCTGTTAAGTAGCCGAACCTATTTTCACAAAATACATTTACTGAAAGGGCTAGGATGAGGCACTCAGAGATTTAACTCTTTGAAGAAAGAAGACGAATTGAGGAAAGCATGAAAGGAGGGAAGAAATTTTGTCGGAAATGTCGTAGAAATAGAAAAAAAAGAAGATTGCGCAACACGCGTGTGTGACGATGTCTCATACCCACAGGTACTCCATAAAATACAGTAAATGGTACTGCATCTGCTAAAATGAATTAGTGTTTTGTTTTAGCGATAAAAACTGAAAGTGTTAAATGAAGCGCGACTTCAAAATTTGCATATTAAACGTTAGATAGAGCGCGGCGCGATGATATGCGCCACACACTAACGCTTAAGGTTCTATAATTTTATAGTGGGGTTTGGCTTTAAATATGTTGCGTGCGGCATTCATATCGAGACCAGACGTTTCGATTTGATATAAAATGTTGAGAGGTCATCTACCGAATGAAAAGTAAAAGGTAAATTTAAGAACGATCGAACTTATCAGCTGTCCTGTAAGACAATAAAATCAGACATTTCCTAAAGGTATATAAAAGAAATAAAAATACAAAAAAAATTGATTTTTTTCATTGTTGATGCATTGGTAGAAAGATAAAATGGATTTCTTATGATGAAGGGAAAAATGGAAATATTTTTTTAATCTACCATTCAATTCCAACATCACGAATCAAAATTTTAGGTAGGATTGCATAGATTGCAAAGCCCGGAAAAAATGGTATCAATCGATAGGAGGATCGAGGTATGCAAAATATCCCTAATGAACTAGGGGTCAAAAGTCAGAGAGTAACGAGGCTGAAAGTTTCACAGTGCATATGGTACTGTGCTTCGCTTCGCTACAGCGTGGAGCGCGACGCGTCCGTTCCCGTGCTATGCTACCTAGACGCGTATATATCTCGTTAACATTTGATCTTTGACCCCTAGTTCATTAGGGATATTTTGCGTGTCTCGACCCCCCCATCGATCGATACCATTTTTTCCGGGATTGGCAATTACGCAATCTTACCAAATTTTATTTAATACTAATTATATATTTAATCAGACAATTTATTGGCATAATAAAAGAAAATTCCTAAGGAAAACGAAAAAAAAATAGTAAACTATAAAAAATAAAAACAATATATGGATAAATATAAAATATACAATAATGATTCTCTTATACTGTATATTTTACATAACACGATACTTCCGCCATATTGTCGCTGTGCGTGATATAAGCAACGACGTATATAAATCACGGTCGCAATCGATTACTCTACCATCTGTTGGCAAAAAATAATATTACATTATTTTATATTTTTTAGTGTGTTTTACAATTATAAAATATCGGACTAAAACTATTTTACATTTTCAGCATTTCGAGTAGTCATCGACATTTTTATACCGAATTTTCTAAATGAGAAGTGATTTAAAAGTCGAATAATATATTCAAATAATTGCAGAATGCAGTATCGAGTTTAAATAATCATAATATAGAAAAATTTTACTTTGAGTTTTAATTTACTGGCAATAAATATGATCGCAATAGTTTAAAATGTTCAGTAGATATTAATTGAAAGAATTATAAATTATTTATAACTTTTAATAGAAAACGCTTAACTGGTTTAATAAATTTTCAATAAATTAATTTTTTATTATCCAAGGAGAGTTAATTTCTAAAACTTTAAATGAAAAATATAAATTATCTATTTAATAGCTATGTTTCCTCAAAATAATCCTCTTTAGCCTCTATATAACATTTCTGCCGTTAAGAAAATTGATAGCGCGTTTATAGCTATTTTATATCCATGTCTCTTGAGAACTTTAAGTTATAGTTTGTTCAACTTCTGTCGAATTTGCAAGCATTTTCTTCTATTTTTTTCAATCCATCGAATAAAAAGAAATCGCATAGCACCAAATTTGGGGAATGAAAAGGTAGACTGACCGAATTCCGTGAATAAATTTTCTCAGGATAGTATAACTCGTCTTCCAGGTTGGAAAAAAACGCACTTTCCAATTTGCGTTAACCAATTTACATTTGTCAGTCGGATAGCAACGTGATGAAGGTGTAGCATACCGTCCTGGAGGATCCGGATCCAAATCCTAGTTCAGCATCTTTAGTTTTTCAGGAGGGATCCGGATCCGGTTGACTTATCATGAATGTTGGCCAGTTTGTGATGGGCTCTACAAGTGACCGCCGCAATATAAAACGCAACAGCAATATTTGTTTTGTGTTTGATAACAAATAACAGTCCTGAAATGAAATGTGATCGTGTGATGGTAACTGTAATGCAACCATTACATTCACCATCAAACATCGGCCACATTTCGTGCCAGGACTAAATTTAAGAATAAGTTTGGCAGTATTACTTCTTATGATTAGATATATAGATATAAAAAATTATCTTGGATCAAACTCGCCTCTGGAATAGGGATCGTATGAAACGAAACAACACTCTTAATCATCAGACTTTGTTAGAATTGGAATAACTAAGAAGCTTTAATGTTGGAACATTATTAAGATTTAAAGTAATAATTCTTGGATTGGCATGTAGACCAATGATCATGTCATCAATTAGTAGTTGGGATAATAAATTTATAACTTGCAACTTACGTTAATAACCTGTCACGTGGTTCTAAGCGTTTCGTTAACATAAGTCGTTACGATGCCCTCTAACGGTGAAAAAGATCGAGTT
>WUQG02040959.1:0-10668 GCA_011317285.2 Androctonus mauritanicus | reverse complement strand
GGTCCGCAACTCAACTGTGACTTAGGAATGTGGTCCTTCAGCGTAAAAAGGTTGGGAACCACTGCTCTAAGGAGTAATATTTAGAGGCCCCTCAAATACATTTACGTTTTTTATTAATAAAGCAGGAAGTCTTAAATTGTTTAGCTTATAAAAATGCATAACAAAGTGTTTACAAACGTTAAAATAATTTTTAGATTTTTTTTTAATTATTAAAGTTTAAAATTTTAGTTCATCACTGCTTTTGTTCCTTAAAATTTTCCAAACTAAATGTTTAGATCTTGAATAAGAAACTAGTCTTTGGAAACAGTACTTGACGAATGACAGAAAATATTTTAGTAACATTAGATGAGCAATATGGTAGTCGTATAAAAGATATATTTACTCGCTGTTACTAAACATAAAGGATTTTTCTATTAATTCATTCAAAGTGAAATGAGAAATATATTGTTACTCTTAATTAATAAGGACTATCAGCTTTATGTTAGTGATTGATAACAGGTCCTAAGCGAAAAGGTAACAACTGAGTAAACAATTAGTCATGTGAGTGAGACTGACTTATTTTAACAAACATTTTTATTATGCAGACGGCTGGTAAAAGTTAAGTGGTGATTCATCAAAATGCGAGATTCTTTCTCTCATTTAATTGTTTGAATTTAATCACATCTCGTCTCTGAGACTTTATTCTGTTGTATACACAGGAATATATCAGATTTTTAATAATCAGTTCGTGTTCAGTTAATAAATACATTTTACACACTTTAAGCAAATTAAGCAAGATACTATACTCTTACTTTAAATACGATTAAAGTCAAGTGTCTGCTCTGTAATCACAGACTGTCTGCCATTACAAGATATCATTATGACTCAAATTCAATCTTAAGTAACTTTGGTTCTAGATTAAATATGATTGATCTGATTTATTTATCGCATTCAATATGTTATATTATGCAAAATTTCAAGCATCAAATCAATTGAACAAGCTAAAATGATTTGAAACAGTAAAAAATGCATTGTTTTTCATCTTCTACTTCTCGGCAGAGATATAGATCGTACTGTTTCTTCGATTTTGATCAAATTTGGAGACAGAAATCCTCTATTTGGTCACCAATTAGAAGTTTCCTGCAATTTGAGATCTCATAAATCTCATAAAAAACACATTTAATGACATATGCTAGTAATGTATTGCTAAATCTTTAACTAAAAAAGTATAAAAAAAAATAAGCCAAGTATACAGAAAAATAAAATGTTTGCTATGATTTAATGTGTTAAATTTCTTTGGTTAACAGCATTAAAATGTTTTTGTAGCAGGTGAATATATCATAACTAATATCAGTTTCTTGCTATAATGTTGTTATAACTGCAACATCATGCAATGATATTGCAGCTTGTTGTGATGTTTATAGGCAAAAAAAAAAAAAAAACTCTTTAATACGATTTTCTGTATAAGTAACATTGATTTTCTTATTACCAATCATAGTCTTAGTACATTATCATTTTTTGTAATGATGGAGAAGTTCAATATTATAAACTTAACAAATTTAATAATCTATTATTTATACAGATACCGATAATTTGAGTCATTCTTCTTTCTCATGCTATCTTATATAGAATCCCTATAAGATATTCACCCCACTAATATTTATTAATTGAATAAACAATAGATATTAAAGTGAATAATTTGATTTAAAAATAAATTTTTCACGTTCAGAAATTGCAAACCATGGAGAGAAAGGAGAACCAGGGAGAAATCTCTTTGGATAATGATTGGTGTGCTGATGGTAATGTTTGTGATCGTATTGACATTTTTAATCCGTTCAGGTGGTACGCAACATTCTTTTTATCAATATCTTATTATACATATTTTTTTTTTAACTAGAAAAAATGTTTAATTAAAACCTTTTTTCACTAGGAATTGCTAACACCAAAGTAGAAAAAGAGAAAAAAATTTGCTCAACTCCTACATGCATCGAAGAGGGTGAGTAAGTACGGTTATTTAAACGATAACTGTTGTTATTAAATTATTATTTTATATTTTGCTGAATTATTACTGTATTGAAGCTTTCAGATTGCTCAAGTATGGAAATTATACTTCTAACTCGTGTAGTAGTTTCAGCGAGTTTGCATGCGGATTTAAGCAAAGAAGTAATTCAGAAGACGATTTCACTTACTCGGATCATCACCTATTATTAGTTAAAAGTGAGTTAATAGACTTAAATTGAGTAATTTCAGCTTCTTGAAAACAACTGAACTTGTTAAAAGATACTTGTTTACTTCATTATTCGAATTATTCGTTTCAGTTTATAAAATATAATAAAACAGTTGAAAACTTTTTCGGTTTTTTTTGTAGTGCATAACTCATATAAAAATATAATTATTAGTTGCGTTTCAAGATATACGTCGATATAAATTCCTTAAATATAAGCTTTGCAATGTATAGCAGTAGCTTTTACTGATTATAAATATTTTTTTTTTTTACAATAGAAACGCTTTCAAATGAGTACACGGAAAGCTATCGAAATTTTTAAAATTTCAAATGGTCGCCTTTTTGAAAGGAAAGTAAAATCAACAATGGTATTGGTCTAGCTTGAATAAAAAGGAAGTGTTCAAAAAATATATCAATTTTGGCAATCAGGAAAATAGTTACATAAGAAAGTTATCGTAAAATGTACTCATAAAGCTTTCAGATAGTTAGAATAGCATTGATGTGCAATACGTCGAGATGCCAGAGTTTTAATTGCCAAACTGTCACCATCTTGTGACAGACTTATTGGACAGTCTTCAAAATTAACAGCTTTGTACCTTAAACAAATTTTAGAGGATGAAAAAATCATCCTCTAAAATTTGAATTATCTATGATATTTGGTTCTCGAGATATCTGCGAAGATATAGACCAAGTAAATGCAATACACACACACAGAGCTTTTGTAAAAAAAAAAATTCTGTATGCAGCATACGTAGATATTGTACATTTTAAAGTTGTAATAAAACGTATCATTAAATATGCACTATATAAAAGTCATTCTATATAGTTATAACCATTGTTATCTAAACTCCAAGCATCATGTCATACGTATTAGTTTTGCAATTACATTTATTCTTCACATTAAACAGCAACACTAAAGCTATTTTTCAATAGAAATACTGCATTAAGTTCCCTGTTTTCATTTCTTAAGTAATTGCAGCTACCTTTGGGCCCATGTCCTTTACGTGACAAAGGTGGATTGTATGCTCCAGTGATCTTTCTGGGCTGTTGATTAGTTCAATTTTGCCATAATGGCTAGAAGTTAGGGACCCCCGGAGTCGTCTGAGACCCTAAATGGGGCAATTTCTCCACTAGAATATACCATCGTTTGGCTGATCACTAACTTTTTACTTACGATTTTCAAAGCTCAAAGGAAAGAAAACCAGACTGTCAAACACATTTTTAAAAACTGGAAAAGATAAAGAACAACGAGAAGTGTTTTGTTTTCCTTCTTTGAGTACTGCCCATCCTCTTACAAGAATACGGGCGGGATGTTGTCGCTGTTGTAAACAATTGCGAAAGTATAAGTATTTTTTAATTCACACCTTTCATAACGAATAAGCAAACACGATTAAATGATGCCAGAGAGTAAACAAAAATTTGCAATCGTTTATCTTATTATTTTTAATTTTTCCTACCTGTTTCTGTTCAACTTTCCTTTTTGCTTTCAGTATTTAATCTGCAAATGTTTACTGATCTTTTCCAAATATTAGGTTTGAGTACTGTATATGAATAAATCTGCATAAATTAAATTATACAAAGTAAATTGTGGAGAAATTCAGGAAAAATCATCAAGGCTAATTTTTACAACTTTAATTGCACATTTAAGAATTAAGCAAGTTTCAGTAAAAAGAAATTATTATAAATTGCAAGATATTCACGATGATAAATGATATTTTACACAGTCGCTTACGCGTGGCTCCAAGCACATAATTAATCCTTATTATCTAAAATGCCAAGACAAAATTATGAAAAATGGTTTAAAACATTCTAATTATTTTTTAACTTCTCTTATGCTATGCAGTAAATATATATAATTACGTATTTTTATAAGATGAGAAATTTTCCTCACGCTACTTATATAGAATTAGTTTATTTTTTTTTGATGATTCAGGAAGTAGATCAAACATTTCTTGAGTCCCACATTATTTTTTTTTATTTAATTGGTTTTTTTTTTTATTGGTTAAATTGGTCGATCTAATGGCATCTGACGAACAGCAGTTGCCTTTAATTAAATCATTTTATAAAATAAAGGAAAAGGAAACAAAGATGATGAAGTTGTTTAAAATGATATTAAGAATTTTTAAAAATTAAAATTACTAAATATGATTTACATAAGATAATTTACTTTTCAGAACTGTTAGAAAATCATATAGACGATGACGACGTAGAAGCTACAAAAGCGAAGAAGTTCTATCATTCCTGCATAAATAACGGTTGGTATTCAGAAATATGCATCTCATACTTAATATTTCATATTCATGTCAGCATCAACGGATATAAATCTCCTTATTACCTACAGAATGGAGCCAGAGTACAAATAAAACGGTCAGAAAATTATTAAAGAAAGCAGGATTAACGAATTCGGCATCAGACATGGATACTTATAGGAGAGAAAAGACCTTAGCTCTGTTTAACGTATATCGAGACAAAAATCCTTTCTTCAGATTCCATAGAAATCATCATATCATATATGTGAGTAAGAACGAGCTACAGTTGTTTTGAATTATCTTATTTACGCAAATATGCTTACAAATTTCCCATAGTTATATCCTGGCCGTCCAGTATTAAAAACAAACGTGTTGTTGGTTGATACAAACACCCATCTTCTCCTGAGGATGAAATACGAGAACTTAATAAGCAGCATCTTAATCGAACTCGGAGTTCATCCCAGGGATGCGGATAAAGATGCTGAAGAACTAGTTCACTTCGAAAGAGAATTTGCAGAGGTAAGTTTCTAAGCGTATGCCATAACATATTTTCTCTCTCTTCATAATTCGTATCTTATGATCTAGATGAGCACCAGGAGATGTCCAACTAAACCGAGACAAATAAATTTGGAGAGATTAGAAGAATTATTTAATGAAGTAAGCTAACAACACGTTAATTCAACAATCTTTATACCTGTTTTTTTAAAATTGATTTTCGGAATTTTAGATAAAATGGTCTGCCATCATTAAACATATTTACCATATTTACGGATTGGATGAGGAGTTTTCTGAGAACATGAAAGTTATGGTGATTTGTGAAAAGTATTTGATATCGTTATTCCATTTATTGGATAAATATGGTCACAGGTAATATATAAGTTAAATGAAAAAATTAAGATGAAACTCTTTAATAACGCTTATGATTGTTATCTTTTTTTTAGAGTTGTGGATAATTTCCT
Source organism: Androctonus mauritanicus (assembly GCA_011317285.2). NCBI lineage: Eukaryota > Metazoa > Arthropoda > Arachnida > Scorpiones > Buthidae > Androctonus > Androctonus mauritanicus. The sequence continues at coordinate 5,257 of WUQG02040959.1, read as the reverse complement.
CACTTGGTCTTTCGCTGTCAACTATCTTCCATTTTTGGATCCTACTTTCCGTTATAGATTCAAACAAATAGAAGATGCCATCGATAATCCCTGGTCCGGAAATGTATACGAAAATAATGAGAAAATGTGCCTTTTTACAACTTTATACTACTTCAATGCACCAATTTCTCTTCTGTACGAGGAAAATGAGCTTTCGGAACAGGAAGAAGCGGAGGTTTGTATCAGAATTTAATATCGTTAATTTTTGTTAATTTTACGAAGCAATTTAATTTTTAGATCGAAGAGATTTTTGGAGATGTTCAGGAGGCATACGAAGAAATCATTTCCGAACAGGAATGGTTAGACGAAAATTCCAAAACTCAGTGTAAGACTATGGTAACTGCATCATCATTTAACATCTTCGTTAATGATCTTAAATCTCGTGTAATTTTCGAATTTTTAATTACTCTCGTATAGAATTTTAATCAAGTTTATAAAATATCATTCAGATGAGAGAAATGGACTTGAAGATTGGTTTCACTAAACAGAGCGACGATCCAAACATCGTTAGCACAATGTATTTTTCGGTGAGATCAGTTCTCTACTTAATCCATCGTTCTTCGAGTTTAGAAAGAATTTCAGCATTTAAAAACTATATTTGTACTTTTTTTTAACACTTTGTTAAGGTTAACTTGACAGATGACATCGTAGAAAACATCCTCGCTATCGACAGAGCCATTTTTGCAGAAAAGATTGTAGGAATTTCGTGGTCCTTATTAGAAAAGTTAGATTTAATGAATGTTTCTCTCAGCTTTTCATAAATTGATAATATTTAATCAGTTTAACGAATTTTATTTAAGTTTTTCTGCATATTTTCAGTCAACCTATGGATGTAGATGCATCTTATACATCAAACATTCTGAGTAAGTCAACTTTTAAAAAGTAAGATTTAACAAGATTTACGCGACGCGCATTTCGCGCGCGCCGAGCGATCAACTCGACGCGTCGGAGCATCAAAAAGAACATTTTTTCACTTTTCAATTCTTCTTTCTCTCCCGTTCTACAAGCGCGAAATGTAAAATCAAGTCTTGTTAACTCTTTCCTTTATTTACAAAGGTATAAAATTCCTTTAAAGCATATAAATTTATTATTTTTTCAGCTCTGTCCTTTGGAACAACGCTACCTCCAGTATATAAAATGGGAAATCCCAGGCAAGAAAATTGTACTTTTTGAAGTTGATAAATATATATTTATCCTATTTAAAGATAATGACTTGTCTCAGTTTCCTGTATAAAGAAGGAAAGGAAAATAATGCCAAGTTACTTTCCAAAATTGTTTAACAAGCATTATCTTCCTTTTCTATTATGTTTTGTTGCTTCGAAGTTAATATAAGATTGCAAACATAATTTTAAAAACTATTATTATTTATTTGTGGCATGATTTCACATTAATTTAATACAGGTTTTTAAACTATGGAACGTTAGGATTCATTATGGCGCACAAAATGTCTCACGCTTTTCTCACCTCAGGTAAAAACTTTATAAACAAAATAAAATCTTTATTTGTAATCAAAAATGCAAAAAAATTAACTAGTAATTATTTTTTGAAGGAAATGTTAGAAAAATTTTAAACAAGGAAAGCTTTCGTCAGAAGGAAAACTGTTTTGATCACCAATATTCACAATGTTCGGGAAAAGAAGGAGAAACGGTTAATTTGTTTATATATATCTTTGTTAAATAATTGATTTTAAATTTATACTTACTTCATTATTAAAATAATAAATTTAAATATATTTTAGATAAGTGGAAGCATCGTTCTGCAAGATTATCTAGCAGATCAGTTCGGATTAACAGTTGCATTTAAGGTAAACAAATTTTCCAAGTATAATTTCTGTGTAGAATCATATTAAAAACAATTTAAACTATATAAGGCTTATGAGAATTATTTAGAAGATCATGAAGAAGAAGAAATACCTTTGCCTGCTCTTAATTTAACAGTAGAGCAACTATTCTTCCTCAATCACGCTCAGGTAAATAACCAAAAGACAAAAAAATTCACGTTATTTTTCTTTAATTATTGCCAAATTACCTTATAAATTATTATTATACAATTATTATTTAGAATTAATTAATTATAAATTTTATCTTAAAAGCTATCTTATAAATTGTATAGCTAAAATAATTTTGTAATTAATTAATTTTAAATTCTAAAATTACTCTTCGCGACATATTTGTCAAGTTTTGGGCTAATTTTTTTACAATTCGTCTGCGCTTGTTGATTATTACGTTTAATAAATTTAAATTGTTGAATAAATTTTAATTAAATGATTCCTTCTATGAATTATTATTCTAGTTAACAAATTTTAATCAACTTTATCTTTAATTATTTATTACGATTTTTAAAAAAATTAATAATAATGAATAACGCGTTTATTTTTCGAATTTTAATTTCTCCCCAAAGATGATATGTGAGATTGGCAGCGAAAGATTTATAATAAGCGAAGACGAAGATATTGCAGATTTGTGCAGGTAAAACGGATTAATTAAAATCTCTTATTTCATACATTTTTTTTGTTATTATTAACATTATTTTTTAATATTCTAGAATTGATAATGTCTTACAAAATATGCCAGAGTTTGCAGAAACTTTCGAATGTGCGGAAGGTACCGCGATGAATCCCATAGAAAAATGCGATATTTGGGAATAAATTCGAGTACGAAGTTGATTTTTTTTTGTATAAGTTATTCGTTAAGTGATTGTTATTTCTTTACGAAAGAAAAAATAATCAAACGAACTTTATTTTTGGAGTGAAACTCTTCTTTAATCCATCCTACGACGAGAGAAATAATAAAAAATAAGTAATAAAAGGAGTTTTATATCTTGATCAAATATAACTGATATAATTTGGTAGAAATAATTACTACTTATGAGAAAATTTAAGTGCTGAGAACAGAATGCAAATTGAGAAGCATTTTTCTGTAATTCGAAATTATCAAAAATCCGGAAAACATTTCAAAGATGCGAGCCACCATAAGAAACCGCGCTGAAGATCGGAATTGATCTTCACATGTCTGATTACAAATGCCAAGTGTTCATCATCACGGTTCGTATTCATTAATTCTTAATATCCCACGACGTCTTTATTATTTATTTATTGCATTAATGTACTTTTAAGTAGAATATATCAAAGTTACTTTGTGTATCAGAATAACAAACGTAATGAAAGGGAAAGCACAGTTAATTATGAAAAATTTTTATCACGATTATGCCCGTGATATAATTGTTATTCAGTGATGAAAAACAGATTTAAATTTTTTTTATTTAAATCAACAGTAGATAGCACAAACTGGTTAGTTTCTGTACGCTAATGTTCAACTAACGTTGGCTGGATTGGCCGCGTTGAAACGTTTCGGCTTTTCGCTCTGGAAGATCCGGGTTCGAGTCTCGGCTCCCACTCCTTGAAAATACTTATAATGGGATCTGGACCCGGCCCGTCGATTCCCGTCCTTCACAATCCGGCTGAGCCCTTCCACAGGCTGCCCTTCCCTTCCGCAGGGAGAGGCGGCCTGTGGAAGGGCTTATTTCGCCCGGTTACTTATTTGTTAGTGTTCTATTAGAATGGAAAGTGGCGTCATCTGTTGACAAAAAAATGTTCAACTAAATATAAATATTCGAATATATGTGATAAGAGGTTTTTCACTTTATTTTCTCTATATTTTCATCTATAAATTGACTATTAAATTAAATCTACTAAAGGAGAAAAATTTACATAAATTAAAAAAAAGTAGAATATGCCATAATTAGCAGAAAAAACAAAGCATCAAGTGCAAACACTACATTAGTTGGCAATTATTCAACTGTCACTCTGATGCTCTTTTACTCCTGTTTTATTTTTTAAGTCACAAACACTAATCTTTATATCAAACTAAAATTTTTCATACAAAGTATTTACGCTTTGCAGTATTGTAAGTAATGATGCTTTTTATGTTATTTGAAAGAGAAATTTTTCTAATTCCGAAACAATGTCTTCAACTAAAGATTTATAAACCAGTTACGTCGTTCTCAAAATAACAATAGTTTGGTAACTTAATGAATTCCGTACAGGTATTTATTTTTCTTTCCAATAAATTTTCCTATCAGAAAAAATTTATTATTGCTATTATTATTTCAATTATTTATCTAGTGAGAAAACGATATTTTTACTTCGCCACAGACGAATATCTTTAAGAAAATGTAGCGATCATGATTTCGAATAGAATTTAGTAAAGTTTTTCACAATTCCTGGACAAAATACAACAATTTTGTTGACTAAATCTCATGTATATATTTTAAGTGTATGCGATATAAGTGACTCGAGACACATTGGAAACCTTCCTGTAAAAATCTGTAGCTGTCCGTGTCATATACATCCATATCTTCATATTTAAATTGATCTTAATCAAATTTGTGTGCTGTGTTATAATAAGGACCGCTATTTGCAAGGTTATTTTTAGTGAAAACATGATCCAGAAAGAGAAGCAATGCATATTAATGCAATATTTTTATATTTCGAATTTTGATAAGATCAGAGCAATCGATCTGACAAAACAGATAAAACAAAGAAAAATAAGCTTTTTTATATAAAAGTTTATTTTTTACGAATTTATCTTTATTAATGACCATTTTATTTGTTATTATTATTATTAAATATTCGTTAATTTGAATCATTTGAAACAAAATTTTATTTTATTTTTTTTTTTTTAAATTCTTAGTGATTTTCATCTTATAAAATAATAAATTTTGAAATTTCAATTATAAAGAATTCTAAATGAGTTATTAGGTTTTTTTTTTTTTAATTTTAAAATGTTTTCTAAAATTTCGATAAAAATTTCGTAAGCCTATCATGATTAGAATTAAAGTAAACTATTCATTTATAATATAAAAATTAATTTTATTATAATTTTCTCGATAGATGGCGCGACGAAGTAATCGCCATTAAAGTCAGTGTATGGTCCGTCGCCAGAACTTTAATCGCCATTATAGTCCGTTTTATCCTAGATCAGTGATTCTTAAATTGTGGTCCTCGGACCCCTGGGGGTCCGCGAAATTATAAAAAATGGTTGCAAACAATTCAAGAAGCGCGGAGCAATAAAAAAAATATTTTTAAGGCACTAAATAAAACATGAACCTATTATTATTATGTTCTGTGATTTTTATATAACTTTTGTGATTTTTATGTATTTTATTATGTACTATTTTTATTCATTTTATGTTTTTTATTCTATATCCTAATAAAAAT
>WUQG02040948.1:0-10669 GCA_011317285.2 Androctonus mauritanicus | reverse complement strand
GAATACGGGAAAATTCCGTTTGCCGACTTTTGCAGACCCCCCCCCCCTTGGTGGGCCCACCCAGAATGGAATCGCTCTCAATACAAAAATCGCTTGAGAATTTTAGGTTCTACTTGGTCTTCACAAATCGGTCAAAAGATAATCCAAATTCGACGACGGGAAAATTTGAAATTTCAAGGCAAAAATAATTATAAAATTGAACAAAAAATATCGATACATTTTTGAATTTCTAAAAATGATCTAAATTAGATTGAAGAATTGTCCACCTTTTACACTAAATTGATCAAAAAATGGTGCGAAGCTCATCAAAAATAATATTTATATTTTCTGTCCAAAATCGGTACAAAAACGAATCCTTTCTAAAAATGATCCAAGTTAGATTTAAGAATTGTCCAGCACTTGCACTAAATTAATTAAAAAATGGTCCAAAGTTCATCAAAAATAATATAATGTATGCTCTGTCCAAAAGTGGTACAAAAATCGTCCAAAAATGGTCCACAAACGTTGAAAATAATATTACAGTTTTTCGACCAAGTTGATCATCTAAGATCACAACTGCATGCTTCATTTTTACATGAAATTGCCTGGTAGTACTAGTCATTCAACCGCCATTTTAAACTTTCAAACTCCAAATAATTTCCGAAATTTTAGCAACTTTTGGTGCTTGAGTTTTTTTCTTATTCATCAAATTTTTAGAAAATTCTATTGAAATTTGTGTTTTTATGTCAATGTCACTAAATATTATACAATTACATGATCAAATATGACTTTTCAAAAATTTGAGGAATTGAAAAAGGTTCAAAATGTACATTGGTAGTTGGTAAAAGATATTTTGAAAATTATTCATGCTGAACTTCAAAAAATTTACTTATGAGACATTAAAAATGAAAAAAACCAAACTATTTCAAAAAAGTACCAAAGTATGTGTAGTAAGAATCAAGTATATCTTTGATTTAGAATCATTTTTCATAGATTTGGTCAAAAATTCTATTTCTCTTTTCTGATTTTTATTATAACACTATTTTTGTTTAAATTCAACATAATTCTTTGTTTCAGTTTCAGTATTTAATTTTGAAAGATAGAAACATAAATAACTTCACTAAAACTTGATTAAACTTGATCCATTGCACTGTTCTTCAGTATTCTATTTTATTTTCAGTTTTAGTATTCTTTTGGCATCTCTTTATTTCAGTTTCAGTTCTTAAAACTAAAAACACCAACTACAATCTCTGAAAAACAATTAAAAAAAAATTTTTTTCTCAAAAGTATGCAATTGAAATTCCTTTCCAACAGAAAATTACACCCATCAGTAACAAACGTGTTAACACGTCTCGCAGTCAAAATTAAAAAATTTACAAGATTCCATGCAACAAAAACTAATTTACGATTTTTCAAATCCGCATCATATTGATACGCTTGTGATCTGGGTATGGGATTTCTCTCATAGCAATAAATAAATACGTGCTGCAAGGTGTGAGAAAGTGAAAATTTATATTTTTCCTCAGGTAGCCAAGGAACTCCGACGATATCATTGTGATTGTTCTTTTTAGCTTACCAAGTTTTTCTCGGCGTATATTACTTATAACTCGCATTCAAGAAAACCAATGTACCTAATAATTTTCCCTGGTATACGCCATTATTATGTCCATTAATTCTCGTTGTATAATACAATATATCTATAAGCAAATATACGTGTATAAACAAGCTTTTTTTTTATCATTATAATTTAAGTGTGTCGCAGAGGTTTATTAACTGTAGGTTCAAGTGTGCCATGAAATGAAAAAGATTGAAAAACATGATATTCGCAATATTATAGCATTTCTTAGTAAAAATAATGTAAGTCTATATATATCTGTATCTATTGAAAAACTCCAGCTAATAAAATTTTTCAATTAGCTGGTGTTTACGCAAATTAGAGTTAGATTTTTAAAATATAAATAAATCAATAACAAACCTAAGAAAAATCTTGGAAAATAAATACAGTATCTAGTTCTAATTCATTTACATACAGTTGTTCGAAAGTTTATTTGGAAATTAAATAACGTGTAAAAAGTAACTATGCAAAATAATTCCTAGGCCTACTTCTGTTATTTTAAGTAAAATCGGTAAAAAAAAAAAAAAAATTAAGTAGAATGGGAGGATTCAAATTTGTGACATCATAATAAGGTATCAAGCTTGGTATGATGAAAAAGACGAAGAGAAGGAGGAGTCAAAAACTAATTAAAAAAATACATGATGCAGTTTAAAGATGTTTTCCTAAGTGTAATTAATAAGTTGAAATTCGATGTTTTTATAAAATTATGTGCTATATTAAATATATATTTTTCAGACATTTTCATAATTATTATTTTTAACAAAAATACATCTATACATTTATTATACAGTTTATGTATATATTTTAAAAAATAATAATATAATAGATAATAATTCATTGTAGAACTCCTTTCTCAATTTTTTGTTTTAATTCATAAAATTTTTCTTGAAAATGATTGCTACTATTGGAAGAACCATATAATTGAAAAGCTTCATCAAATTGGTTGGTAGAAGCTGAAGGAGATATATTTAAATTGATTAGAGCATGGACGAATGCTTTTCTTGCTTTTTCTAACGCCTTCAGATAATCTTGAACCTGTTCAGAATATTTTATTTTACTAAAATAAAATATTTTCTTTATAGATATAAAGTAAATTATTAATAAAGAAAGACTTTACCACTTTTTGTTGTTCAAGATTGAGTTCTAATGATGCTAACGGATCCCATTCAAGCATTTGTTCTCTTGATATATTTATATCATCAAACTTTTCTTCTACTTCATCCAATTTCATAATAATTTCCCTAAAATGTATTTTTTATTGAGAATAATTTATTATTACTATTTTCAAAAATTAATTCGGTAATTCTATGCCATACTTATCTGGTTTCATCTCTCAATGCATTTAAGTGGGCTTACAATTTTTTTTAAACTAAGAATATTTGAGATTTGAAATTAGAGTCTTGACTGTAAAACTTACAAGAGGTATAATGCTAAAAAAGGAAGTACCAGAACGCTACCATACCTACCTATACATATCTATATTAAAGAACTATAGGGAACTATACAGGGAGTCATGTATGCAGAATTGTGTGTGACAGCAGTATATGTATGCATACATATTTCATTGTACTCTCACTCTCCCTGTGTGAAGTTAAATGTGTACATTGTATTGTTATTGAAGACTTTCATTTAAAAATAAGATATTTTTGACGTTTTATCTTTAATTTGAAGTTATGAAATTAATAGTTAATAAAATTAATTATATGCAATTATTAAGCTCAAAGATATTATAACAGATGTAATATATTCTAACAAATTGTACCGGTACGCGTTCCGGCCCCATTACCAGTGGCAGACCTACAGCTATCGAGGCCGGGGGCGAAAGTCTCTCTGGGCCCCCCCTAATTGAAATGATCACCGTACAAAATGTTAACACAAATATATAATTGACATTTATTTAATCAAAATTAAATAGTTAAAATGATTTGGAAGACAAAAAATCTTAAGACTAAAGAAAAAACAATTTACATCTAGCAAACAAACATATATGGTACTTAAAATTTAAGGTTCTTCGGAGGGCCCCCCGATCAGAGGCCCAGGACGGTGCTCTCCTCTGCCCCCTTGGTACGCCACTGCCCACTACATCATTGCTCACAAGTTACTTCACTGTAAACTGATATTTGGATATACCAGCTTATGCTATGCAACTATAATATTTTAATGTTACACAAAAAATTTTTAGAAAATGTTATGAATTTAATTTAAAATTCATATTTTATCTTGCGATATTACGAAAAATGAAATCGGTTTTACAAAGTATAAACCGATAATACTCACTTATTTTCTTTATAAACTGGATAATCTTTATAAACTGTACTAAGTTCTTCTAATTCCATAGATAAAGGAAAACTGTTTTGTTCAACATTATTATTTACTCCTTCTGGAAGTTCCTTTCCCATTTTCACAACATTTTTTAGATTTGTTCGTAAAATTTTTAGACAACCGAAACAACTTACTTCACGAAAACTGTAACCAGGATATATTCTACCAAGTTCCTGTTTAACGTTTTCAATCTTGTCTGAAAAATTATGAAACTTAATCTCAAAATATTTTTTAAATTAAATTTTAAATATGATCTGTATTGTTATTCTATTAATTGAATATAAAGTCATCTTAAAATATCATGAACCTTAGATCTAATTGTATCTAATGTATAAGAACGCGGTTGTATCACATGATCTCAGGTCGCAAAGGTCCCTGAGATCCACATGATCTCAGGGATTCTTTATATTCCGGTCTTGTAAATAGTCTTGTTAAATGTCTTATAAATATTGCGGTCTTTCAAATTTGTAGCATGTGAACATTAATATTATTTTATTAATCTTTCTTATTTAATAAGTTAACAAGAATGATTTCTAATGTATTTCTAATTGGAAATGAGATATCACTGATGAAGAATAGTTTTACATTTAAATATAATAGAAATAATACAAAATATTTAGTAATAAATTTCTTTATATGGGATTATAGGCTTATATCAATAAGAAATTTATCTTTGTACTGTAATAAAATTTTTAAGTATTGATTTATCAATATTCACGTACAAAAACTTGGTGTAGGTAACTTGCCAGGTGATATCTATATCGAAAAAGGTAATTTTAAGTTTTATTTCCAAATCACAATCTACATATTAATTTTACAGTTAGTCATATTTTGTATGAGTACCGTACTTTTTCCTCACATTTTACTTCTTATTGTTCCTAGCATGTATATTTAATTAACCCAGTATAATTTTTCTAAACTTAAAATAAAATCTACAATGTATACTATACTGTATTTATTTTCATATTATTCTTGTCAAAATTTCAAAGTATGGTTGTGTGACCAAAAATATCAATTTATAGTATATTAACATTATATTTCAATCTATATCTGTAAATAATATAAATAAAATAAATTTTGAAAACAGAAAAATAAACTAACCTATAAATGTTTCATTAAATGTGCCGGATTTTTTAATATTATTTAATATACTTTTCATAATTTTCTTTTTCTGTTCAATAGATTTGCAATTAAATATCATGGTTGCTCTAAGTTCTCCTCCTTTTTTTATTTTTTTAATGAAATGAGTCTCAATATATTTGTAATCGGGCCTTATCCAATCATTGTTCGGTTTTAAATATTCGGGAATTGTCTCTTCAATCTTAAAAATAGCAACATATTTTAACTACATCAATTCTATTATAGACTATATTTATAAATAAGATTATTTAACATTATAGGAGAATTTCACATTTACCTTGTTATAGAGAACTCGAATCTGGATCTCTACAATTTTATCTCTTGGAATAACAGACGGTTTAATAACGGAAGCCAAAGAGTTTTCAAATTTATGCAATTTTAACGCCAAAGCTAATCTAGAATCTATATTGTACAATTCTCTTACTTCTCTAGAAGTTTCAATAACTTTATATTCTGATATATAATTTTCTTTTTCTATCTAGAAAATATTTCAAAATTTTAACAAAAATATTAAATAAATCTTTACAATAATATTAATTTCTTACTGTTGTTTTTTTGTTCCATTCATTATAGATATTAAAATATCCATAGCGATAATGAACCAAATCAAATGTAACACCAAGATATACAGCATTATATAGTATAGGGAGAATTATACCCATTTTGAAATACTATCTAGTAAATAAATACAAATATTAATAAAGTTTTCAATAAAAAATTTATCGAAATTACTTTTGAAAGAAATGAAATGATTTAGAAAAAAAAACTTATATATTACATCAGGCCTGCATTACATTTTTATATATATATAAATATAGCATTTCTTTAATTTGTGATACATTCAAAATATGTATTTTATTCACAATTTTGATTAGATGTTTAAAAACTTTTACAAAGTCAAATAAAGTTTTAATTATTATACAAAAATTCTTAAATTCATGATCAAATATTTTAATGGTCATCTTATTTTAATATATTTATTTTAGTTTTAACTAGAATATAGTATTATGTTCATAGAATATTTATAAAAATATTTAACTTACTTTTTCAAATTATTGTATTCTATATATGTTATAGAATATGTTATCTTTCCGAATGTGTTTATCGATAAAACTATCAATGAGAAATAACAGATGAGAAAAATTAAGAAATGGAAATATGTTAAAAAAATACAATTATAAATTTTAATAATGATTAGATAGTGTGCGATTATAAATAAAATTAAAACTCATTTCATTAAAAAGATAGATAGAGGAAACAATTGAGAGCATCCATGATATTAAATTGCAAGTCTGCTAAACAGAAAAAGAAAGCTATTAAAAGTATATTAAATAATATTAAAAAATCTTATACATTTAATGAAACATCCCCTCTCAATTTTCATATAATTTTTACAATACTGTACTTTCAATCTGGGAAAGCATTCGATTTTTTAATCCAGGGATCACGGTCATTTTTGGAGAAATTCAAATCCCAGATTGAAACGATTTGTAATCTTGGGATTTTTTGCTTGTATTAGTATTAAATTCGTGACGATAATATTTTGACGATTCTCGTATTTTTATAGATTTATTTTAATTACAATTTAAATATAAAATAATGTTTATAGGCTATTTATACATAAAGCATTCTTCATTTATCAACAATGTATATAGGCCTATAACATGTTTTTTATTATAAGTATCATAATATAAAAAATATTTCCTCCTTTTCTTTGGACAAGCTTCGCTGTTTAATATCCAATAGGATAGAAAGTGATATAAAATCTATAAAAAAGGAAGAAGAAAAACTACCACGAAAATGGTCCCGTCATTTAGTAATCAAAAAATGATTGGAAAGTAGCATTGAAAAAAGTTGATTGCCCGCGTAGTGTACCAATCTAAATTAATTAACTCTAAAATATATTGAATAATAATTGTTTTAAAATATTAACATTTTAATATAAAAATATCAATATTTTTTATTAAATGAATAATTTTGTTAATACATTTTCAAGAAAATAAATTTTCAAACTGAATTCAAAGGGGACGCTTTGACACTATTTTGTTGGTGATTGTGGAATTACGAAAGATGGTTGCTGTAGAGATTAAATCAGCTGAAGAATTTGATGGAAATATCAACTCAGATGCGTAAATATTGGTTTTTATTATGAAAATCAAATCATTAACTATTATCAGTTAGATATAATTTTTTTGAATATTTTATAGGCCTTTGGTAGTAACTCATTTTTGGGCAGAATGGGCACCCCAATGCCGGCAAATGGATGATGTTATTGAAGAATTAATTAAAGATAATCAGTATAAAGATGTAAAGTTTCTAAAGGTAATGATATTAATTTGGCTGAATTACAGGAACAGTCAAAACTAATATTGTTGGCTAGATATCTTTTAAGATGATTAAAAAAATTTATATATACTGTATATGGATGAAAGATGTTTAGGATATATGGTATTCTATATCTTAAGAAACTAATTATAATATACATACGAAAGTTAAAAATTCACTTCACACAAATATGTGCGAAGTAATAATTCCGTTTTATCATAAATTCATATCAAAATACGAAAATGTGAAAATCTATAGAAATAAAATTTGACTTTTGAAACTGCGTATTCTTTAATTATTCATTTCCTTATAAGTAATTAAAAAATGTAAATCTGCATTTTTTTCTCTGCTAAAAATTTGCAAATTGGAAAGAGAGAACAATTAGAAATCTTGTTCTCTCATCACAATAAGAGCATTAACAGTAAGATTCTAGTTGAGCTTCAGCATACGGATCTATGATGATGCAGTCAATGGCAATAGGCACCTGTTGACTGAAAATTAAATTCTTACTTTTTGATTGTACGATAGATTCTAATAAAAATATCATGAAAGCCAAGATAGTTTTAGAGTGAATGTTTAACATAACATAATTGTTGATTTGTATTTTAAACATCAGTCAGTGGGTGGCAAATCTTTAGATAGATCTAAATGCTGTAATTTAACTAGAATCTTTCCACATTAACATATATATATATGTAATTATAAACACCAAAAATTTATATATACGAGAATTGATGTAACTATATATATATATACATACATGCATATATAAATAATTATATGTGAATTGACAACAGATTTAAATTCATATTTTGGATGTTGGCCAAAGTGCAAATTGCCTAGCTGTTTTCACAGATTGACTGTAATGTATGTATGTATGTATGTATGTATGTATGCATACACACATACATTACAGTCTGCCATACATTATACATTATATCATAATAGTCAGGCAATTTGCCCTTTGGCATAATTTCTAAAATATGAATGTAAATCTGTTTAGTTCAAACTTTGGCCCGTCAATTTGTAACATGACTGTTTAAGAGATTAATTCCGAAGGAGCAGAGATTCAGCAGATTCCATATTTTTAATTTTGAATCATAGAAAAACTATGTTTATCTTGGAAATGAGCATCTTTGATCTATGGTCTTTAAGAAATAGTTTTTCTTTATAAATTCTATTGAATGATACCATTTTCATTATATAAGATGGTCCTGGAATCATGCAATGTAATTTTCAGTATTTACATTAAACCAATGTTTCTCAAATTTGATCTCTCTGCTGACCATTTTGAATGAAAAATCTTGTGAACCCTTGTATTGGATTTTTTTATTTCTCAATACATAGAAACAAAACTAATCTATAAAATAGATTCTAAATCTGATTTATCTTTTTCTATGCATTCGTGTAAATAGTTTATTAATTTTTTTAATTTAAAGTTAGTTTTGAAATGATACTTTTGTTGAAGCATGTAGATTACACTTTGAAAAACAGTGCACCAAACTATTTATAAAAATTATTTATAAAGATTTTTATATATATATTTTATAGTCAAATTCTGAAAATTGGTTAATTTGCAAAATGCCCACTATTTCACAAATTGGCTATACTCTGGCCAATGTCAGAAAAATTGATTTTTTATTCTGATTTTGGAATCTGGCCAGTCAGTTTGTGCAGTGATCAGAGAGTTTTGATCAAAATCAGAATTGTGTTGCAAATTTTACTCTATAAATAATAAAAATTTAATATAAATTACTGTTGTTGTGTTTTTGGCATTATAAAAGCTAAAAATTTGCATTAGAAAATTATATTTATGTAGATATAGATTTTTAGCAAGCTCTTTTAGATATAATTTTTGTATTAGAACCTCTTCCAAAAATTACATAGATCAAAGTAGATTGATTCCAAATGAATGTTTCTAAAAGAACTAATTGACTATCTGTATAGTTTCCAAGATATGTGTTAGAGAATTAAAAATTCTTTCTCACTGACAAGTGACTAAAAGTATGATTAAAACTGTTTGTATTGCATGAAAAATATAAATAATCTGAACTTCCAACTATATCTATAACTGTGATACAATATCATATCATTTTTATATGCAAATAAATTCATATATAATAATAACATGATATATTATAGTTTCTGTTCTGTATCTTATTTTTTTGGTTTTGTGATAACATAGTTTAAATATAAAATATTTTTATACTTCCAAAGTTCAGATCAAAAAGACATTTTTCTGTAATAATAAATGTTATAGATATTTGATTGAATATTCCTCATAGAGTGAAATTTTAAATATTTTAATATTTGTAATCCAAAACTAATTTTTCATTTTATATGAATTATAAGTCAGCAAACTAGCACTTATAGCAGGTTAATTAATTTATTCTTATAAAATATAACTTAAAAACAACTAAGTAAAGTATTTTTGGCTTTCTTTAAGCCCTCTTCAGTACAACATATTTCAAAAAACAAAATTAAAACATCATAAATTTTTAAAATTGTATTTAAAATAAATTAATTAGCCTCCTATAAGTACTAGTTTGATTACTCATATTAAAATAACAGAATTGTTTTATAAAGTTTCAATTACTATTGTTATTAATAATTTTCATTTTAAAATTAATTTATTATTTACCATAAAATATTTTGAATTTTAGTTTTTTGATTTATAGAATTAAAGCAAGAATGTTATATTTAGACTACCATCTTGAAATATTATAATATTTTTTTATTTTAAAAACTCTTCATTAATTAAATTTAATATCCAATCTCATATATCACATGAGTTGGCAAAGTATATTAATGGCATATGGTTAAGACTTGGGTTTAAAGATCCCCTGTAGCATTTGGCTGCCAACCTTGCATGAGACTGCACTCCTTGATCCTCCAATTTGAAGACTAGGCAGTTTGTCTAAACTCCAAAAATTGGTGTTCAAGAGTATTTTTCTATATATGAAACATTTATAAATGGACTAACTGTCATATTGAAAATAAAGCTTTTGTTATTGCATACTATTAACTCTAAAAATAATTGTTGAAAATTAAAATTTAATATTGAAAAACTATTTAAATATAAATCTCAAGTTACCATGGCATAAACTATGAAGATGGTTTAATTCTAATTCACCAAGGTATTAAGTTTTTAGTTTAAATATTTTATTCCTAAGTATTTTCAGTCAAAGAAATAAATAAATTTAGACTATAATTAAAATCTATATAATAAAATCCTTGTGTCTGTTCCTTTCAGCGATCTCATTGGTTACAATAATCACGTGATAGTTT
>WUQG02040937.1:0-10669 GCA_011317285.2 Androctonus mauritanicus | reverse complement strand
AATTTTCCGGGGGCCCTAAATTATCGGGGGCCCCAGGCTAGTGCCTAGTTGTGCCTAATGGGTAATCCAGCACTGATCCCAAGACATAAATAACACTATAAAAGGCATCACTACTCAATACATATAACATAGTAAGAAAGTTTCTTAGCACAGACACAGACAATTAGTGAAAACACAACTAAAATTTCCCAAGTTGCTATGTCTTGACTCTTGTCCGACATAGCACTTTGCTCCGGAATTATTCCGTGCACACACGATAAACAACAACATAATAATAATAATAATAATTGCGTAGCAATTACTTTTATCATCAACAAAAGTTTAAAATTATATCCACCTAACTATTGTTTATAAAATGAGAACAGCTATCCATCATAAGGCTTTGATTTTGAAGTTTAAAATTCTGCTTTTGATTATAATTTAAAAACAAATTATATTCCTAACATTTCTTTATAATTTGTGACTATATAGTTCAAACAAAGCGATAATTTAATCGCAATTATCGTAGATCGATAAATGAATAATAATAATAATAATAAATATATCAAGTGACATTAGCGCAGTATTCTGAAATGCTATTTAAACGAAATTATTTTAATCTAAAAAAGTTCTTATTTAATTATAAACATGTCTCGAACGCACTTTAATCACGAAAAAATATTATATATAATTTTTTGAATGATAAATCGTGCTGATGAGAGACATTTAAGGATCAATAGTATGATGTCTATTTAAAGCGCATCCTACTATTGATCTTCACAATATGACGTTATCCACGATTCATAACAAAAAATTAAAAACAATTTATATATATATATATAATAAGTCGATAAATTATTCGTTTCGTAAGTAGGCATAATTAGAATTCAAACCCAGAAAATGTCGCGTTTAAAAATATAGGCTACCCATCTTGGATCATAAATCATATCATTGCATGTGTCGATCAATACTATTTTTATTTTAAAAAATTACTGTTTAACTTTATAGCAGTTAATCTACTTAAAATAATGGAAAATTTGACTCTTAAATTGACGAAAACTATTACTGATAATGCTGTTATGTTGATTTACTACTACATTATAACGAATATATAGTCCAGATGGCATTAAACTATGCGATATTTACTATTATAACTTTTGTTGCATCTATAAAAACCACATTAACATCTACGTGTCACGCATTTAGTATATTAGGAGTTCAAATTTCGTGCCGGATTTTTATGTCACTAATTTGTTAGTAAATCAGTAACGTTTAATCCAGTCGAAACACACGTCTGTTATCTCGGATTTATAGGCGAAACAAACTCGATAGTAGCAATATCATATTTTTCAGGAATACAAAAATATCCGCAGGATTATTCTAGCAACATATAAATAATCTATTAGATGCACGGAAATAATTTATAAAATTTTTTTTTTCAATTTTAGTATTTGACTTCCGTTCTTTATCTTGCACGAGACGAATAAATCTTTTTATATATATATAGGCTATTACGTATCTTCGTGAAATTATGTGAAAACCTTGGCCTGGATTTCTATGAATCTTTCGATAATCGCCTCACATAAAATCGATATGGAGAAAGTTGCAGCGATGCTATCAGTTCCTTTCGGAAATTGTAATTCTGTCTGAGAAAGATATGGAACGAGAAAAACACTAAAAATCTAGTGTTCCGAAAAATTAAGTAATCTGTTAGAGAATTGAACGAAAACGAATTTTTATTGTTAGCAATTTGAAGAAATTAAATACAGTATAAAAGTCGACTGTCGCCATCAATTAATACAGAATACATTCAGGGAATTAACGTATATAACAATAAATTGTGTATGTTTGAATATAATTATCACGTGTTTAATCAAATTTTAACACAGATCACACGCGTATTAAAAATTTTGCGGAAACGTTATACGGCATGCGACGACAAGAAACATAAATGTTGTATATGCAAAGCTAACGCGTGTTTAAAATAAATTGCAGTGTAGCATACGTGTAGGTCTATGTGTGAAATTAACACATGTTCGACACAAACTACACGGCGAAATTATTCGGTGTTTATAAACTACTGTAACTTCCGTATATAAAATCAATACACATACGAGCAGATTTTGAATACAGTATACAGTAATCAAATATTGACACACCAAATATACATCAGATTTAAGTGCATTTGAATTTCCATAATTTTTTTTTTTTCAAAATTGTTTTCGAGAAAAATTAAAATTTCGTAACGGTTTTAAAAAGGATAAATTACTTGTGTTTTCAATTAAAAGTTATAAAATTTGTTATGAGACTGGTAACAAGATGCATACTGTGGATAAAATAATATCTACATGAAGAGTTCTAGTAGGTATATCCAGTGGACTTAGTAAACTGCTGCCTGTTAACGGGAAGAAATGAATACTCGTAGAGATTAATGAAGATTAAAACAACTTCGTTGCAGATTCTGCAAGGTATTTTTTAAGGTATATTTTTCTGCGAGGTTATTTCCGCAAGGTATTCTTCCAAATACCTTGCGGGAAAAAAACACTTTTTTTTTTTTCGTTATAAACCCTCATCAATTTCCTACGAATATGGTGATTTGGAACTTCAGAATAATCTTTATATAAACAAGAATTCATATTTAAACATTTCCTCGAGATATTTGAAAAATATCTGTTCCGAAACTTGTAGTAAAGGTGTTTTCATTAATCTCTACGAACGTATTCATTTATTTTTTCTGTTAACCGATGGCAGTTTACTAAATCCATTAGATATATCTTAGAATTCCTCTCACTTACAGTTAAACGCATATCTAACTTGTAAGAATACAAGCCATCGTTCCAGTATAAACAAGAATTTAGCTTGCGAAATTTGTAACGCGGCACTAGTTAGCCGCAAGACAGCTGAAAGTCATTACTGCCATCTGGTGACAATAATTATAAATTAAATCTTCACAAAATACGTTTTCTCCTGCTCACACACCCAATTCTATTTTTAAAAATTCGATTGGCGGAAGATAATTTATAACTTTTTGTTGATCAAAATCATTATTTTTTGGCATGCTATCAAAATTAAGACTTAATACAATTAAGAAGATTAAATTATCATTACAGATAAATTACTTCTTTTAATTAAATCTTATATTTCGTCGACAGGTTTCATGTAATTTCGAATTAATTTTATCACCGAAAAAATATTTTTAAAATTAATGAAAAATTTTCATTTATTTAAAAAAGTTAAGTTGAATAACAAAAATCAATTTTCAGAGCTTTTGATATTGATTATGTTATGTCTAGACTGAAGAGTTTCGCTTAAAGACAAAATTTTGAATAAATATCTTGAAACCAAACCTGAATATTAATTTTCTTAGTTTTATATATATATATAAATGTATTTTATTTTATAAACTTATAAACTTTTTCAATAAATTTATAAATACGAACAATAAAAATATTAGAGAACTAACAAGTTCGAACATGTAGAGTACTAAATTAATATACACAGTAGATGGTAACATAACTGTGAAATTTCTTACATATACAGAAAAATTAATAACAGCCTTGTGATATTTTTAATAATATAGTGGAATATAATTTTTAAATATATCTTAAAAGACTGAAGATCTGATGTAACCATTTCGAGTTCACATTATTTTTTATCGTCGATGATTTTTATTCATTCTAAAATAAATCAGCGGCATTTGTATATTTCGCTTATTGATCAATTCAACGTAAAGAATCAGAATAAGTTTCCAGATGAGGATCAAACCTAGCCCTTATTTGTAGTAGGTCGAAATTCATTACATATGACACTGAACACCACCAGATTTTTTCAATTTAAGCAGCTCTACAGAAAGTTGTGTGTCGAAATCAGTGGTGTCACTTCAAACAGAGACGAAATTATGTTAGATTATTAGGGATCGGGGACCAGAGGGGAAAGCCGAGTATACATTTTATTATTTATTTGAACAGAAGCAGAAGAATAGCGCGCATACAGTAAATATCAATTTTTAAAACTAGTACATAAAAAAAGAAACATTTGAGGTATATGGCCATAAGGATAATAAAGAAATTTATTTATTGAAACATTAATGTTTAGGCATTTTTGTAGTTTTGCCAATGATTTCAGATTTTAGGCCCGGAGGCAAAAAGACAAATTTGGACCTCCACTATGGCTGTCAGCTGAGAAAAATCAAACTGTTGTCATCTACAGTACTGTATTTAAAACAATTGGAACAATTTCAATATTCATACAATTTTCTAAAAAAATCATAGAATGCATAATTAAACCAAAAACTGATTGCAAATATATATTTTTTAATTGCCTTTTAAATTTATTATAAATTTTTGGATAGGTCTCAGATTAGCCTATAGTTAGGATCGTATCTGATCGCCCGAAAAAAACATGAACACACTTAAGCAGATTCACTAATTTTTCTACAGTTGTTTTAAGGAAAAAACCCTGAGTTCAAACTCTGCTGGGCTTCTTGATTTTCAGGTGGACGTTGACTTTTTTATTATTATAATTATGAGATGAAAATGCAATCACAATAGCGATGTTACAATTTCATTCATTTATGAAAAGCATGACAACAAATAAGTAAAACTGAGCCGCCCTGAAAACTGTTAACTTGGGAAGTAATTGTCTTCCATTCTTCACAGAACTTACACTTCTGTATCTTATTTATATTATTTCTATATTTTTATTTTTTGATATAATAAAATTATTTTTTAATCTGGAGTTACAAATGCTGAAAAAATACAGTATATCCTCTCAGAACTTATATTGTTATTATTATTATAGTACTGTATAGCATTATAAGTATCATCATATGTTACTATTTGTTCTTTGCATTAACAATTTAATTTTTTTTAAGTACAATACATATATATTTTAAATGTGTATCCTGTATATATGTATACAAAATTCTGTTATCACATGGGCGAGAACAGTGGCACAGCCATAAATTTAACAAGGGGTGTGCAATTAAAAAATTAAGAAATACTGAATGTTGTTTGAATAAAATTAAAATTATGCGTTACATATTTTATTGATTATGATTGATTTATACCAATCGAATCTATTATATACTGAACATACCATAATACGAATATTAGTAGCAGGGATGCATTTGTTCCTTTGCAATTCCCTGATTGCGCCACCCTGGGCGAGAAAAGGATATATTATTAAATAATGACTAAGTTATCTAGGAATTTTGTATGATTAATTTATCGTTTTAGGGTTTAACATGACGTTTCATCTATTTAAACGATGATGAATCCCGCAGAATAAAACTAGATGCTAGTAATACTACATTAATGGCGACAAAGAATTTGAGAAAATTAAATTTCTTGATTGCCTAAGAATTTCAGGATCATGATTAATGTCTCGTTTCCTATATTTATATGTTGACTAATTGTGTTCGAAATTTTCCTGTATCGTATATGGATAAATTTAAAATATATAATTAAGTTAATATGATTATATACAGGAAAACTGGTTAATGTTAGCTTACCGTCTAATGATTTATGATTAGATGTTTGTGCAATGAATATTATTAATTATCTAAAAATATTATAGATTTTGCTTCGAAAATTATTTATGCAATCGTGTGTTTTAGTGTTTTTTATAATTCGTTGGAACTTGTATCATATAAGCAACATAGATATGGTGTTTATGATGTTCCGTGATGTATCTCAACAAACAAAAACTTTAAATATATAACATTTTGCAAAACCAGAAAGCTCGCACGAATTTTTCGATCAACATATAATATATGCTATAATTATTGCCATAAATTATATTTTCTTAGTTATTCAAACTAATTTTTCTTTTCGTTCTAATCTACTCGAAAAGTGTATTCCGTGTACGGTACAAGATGCAATTTTCAAAACAAATTTCGATTTAACGAACTTTTGAAAATTTGTTTTGAGTATGGTATGTCGAAAATAAATAAAACGATTAATTTTTTTCTTGGTTAACATTTGCGACAAGATATACTTTTAATAAAAAAAACAGAAAATAAAAGTGAAGCGGAGGAAGGGGGAGGAAGCACGGAAGGGTGGTGGTGATAATTTGGTGATGTTGGGTGCGTCATCACCGTTTACATTTTGTTCGTTGTTTCGCTACAAAAATGTTTATCCATTAACAAATTTTGGATGTTCCTGCGAAGGATAAGGATTTTGTTGTTCGTCATAGAGGTTAGTCGTCGAAGAACCGGAATCGTATCGTCTGTTTCGTTGTTTGTGGGATCGTCGCCCTATTGGGAAAATGGCGCTGACCCAACCGAGTGTCAATTGCAGTTTAGACGACATTGATCTTAACAGTTTAAAGGTAAATCGGATTATAGATCATATACACAATCTAATTTATTGTTATTATTTCTTTATCTGAATAATATGTTCGAATTTATTTCGAAGATCTAGCTGTTAGTAAAACCGAACTCTTAAGCCTACTTGTGATGGCATTTAATACATTTAAAACGGATGCTTGGTCATTATCGAGTTTTTAAAGTGTCAATAGTAGTACAAATAAGAAATCTAATAGATTGAACATCCTTTGGATGATTCGATTCGTTATTTTTATCCAAAATATTATTCAATCAAGAAAAAAAAATGCTCGATTGATAGATTGAAAGATATATATAAACCCGATGTTACTATCCCGAATGTATGTGGTATATAAACTATATACAGTTGCAGACTTTCATCTGTTTTCAAATATTTTAATTTAAAAAAAACTATTATTCGTGAATCCCAATAATCACAGCTACTATTTTTTTTCTCCCATTGTTTTTTTCAATGCAATGAAATATCAAATACTTGAGTCATCATTTTAAACCTTGACATCATCCCAAGGCTATAAATTTAGTTATTGAATAGGTTTTTAAGGCAAACTAAAAAGCCCATGATATATCCTCAATCTATAGAGACCTTGTACTCAATGGAAATTTATAAGACTAAAATGTTAATCATTTAAGTCCAGAGAATATTTATTATTGTAAAATACTTATAATATTTTTGACTAAAAAATATTTTTATCAGTTATATACATTATGTTTTTTTTTATTTATCTATAGGTTTATAAATAATTATTTTTTTTATTATTTATAAAAATATTAGTGGAGGTTCTCTGTAGGGGACTCTAAACAAAAATGTCATGTAATTGCATGATTTCCTTTAATGGCAGTACTGTTTAAGTTGAATGTAGACTGTGATTCAGTAATTTTTAAATAAAATTTTTAATAAATTTCATAATTTTGTGTGCATTAATTTGAATATTAAAACTTTTTTTATTTTTTTTTATAAATTTAATTAATTAAATTTTTTTATTAAATTTTTTCTTTTGTTTGTGATTTCATATTAAAATATCTTTATTTTGAAAGTTAATATTCACTATTATTTATATTATTAGTATCATAAATTTTAGTATTTATATAATTATAATTCATATTAAAATCAGAAAGCCAAATATTGATTAAGAATACCATTGAAAGTAATTTGTAACTACAATTGTAATGAAAGATTTTTTTGTGAACAACAAATGTTTATTTTATTAACTCATTTTACAAAAAGAAAACAGTTATGTATAATGTATATATAAAAAGCAAATTTAAGTAAATTATAACATTATTAAACTAATAAAGATCAGAAGTTTCATCTTACAAATTTAAATGATTGATAAACCTATATAGAATATAATTTGAATTGAGTTTTGAAGTACTAGCATTTAAATGATTAAACGATTTTTATATATAAGAATTTTGAATTTATAAATGCTGAATATTTTCATGAATTAAATTTTCAAAATATTTTCCTAATGGAAATAGATGCAATGAACTTATTGTATTATTTTATGAATTATTATTCCAAGTGAAATAAACTATAATATTGATTTGATTTATAAGTTTTTAGAACATAAAATTATTCATATTTAGAACAGATTAAAATTGTTTTTATTTACTTATTTTATATTTGCTTTATCCATAAATTGTTTTCATTCGTTGCTTTTATTTATAATTTATAAATATTGATCTTATATTGATTTTTTTCTGGAAACAAGATATATAATAATTTATATTTAGTTGCATTACATTTCAATTGTATATTGTTTTGCATTAACCAAAGGATAAAATCACCAAAAAGTAGATATCAGAATGATGCCAATTTATTTAAATCTTGGAAATAATTAAAAAAAAAAAGGAAGCATCCATAAATTATGTCATACAATTTCAAACACTTTTTGATCCTTTCCCATCATTTTTTGTCATATCAAGCTTGACTCTATTTGTGTCATAAATTTGAAGATGCTCCTCTTGTATTTAAAAATTTTTTCTTCATGTAAAAGAAAAAAAAATACATAAAATAGTTAAAAATAGGAATTATTTTATATTGGGACTGAAGAGTTTTACACAACTCTTATTTTGGTGAAGTCATAAAAATAATATTTGAGCAAAAATTTTCAAGCAAAAACTACTGGAGCTAGTGGACTACTGTGCTTGTACATATACACACTATTGTGCCCATATTTCTGTTTGGCTGAAAGTGAGAGACTGTCAGCTGATACAATGTCATACTAGTAATATGATACTTAAGATTGATAAATAATATACCAAACATAAAGTAATATGATTTTTTAAATTTTGTAAACTGACATATTTGTATCTTGCAAATAAAATATCTTTTTATGTTCTATATTTCAAAAAAATAAAAAATTTTGGAAAATTTTTTACATAAGTTTGGATTTATGGAGGTCAGATATAAGCAAGTTGGGAATATCTGTATATATTTCATAACTTCCAAATAAACCTTCAAACAATTAGATATAAATGCCAGAACTAAATATATCTCTTCCATTTTATAATCAATGTATCTCCAAATATACATTGCAGTTTTTATTTTTCAAATAATTAAGCATAAACATTTCATGTCTATAAAAAAATTTTTAGTCAGAAATATTAAACTCTAATAATTTTTACAGCATGACACCACAGTTTGAATGATTTCTTCTTCCTCTACATCATTTATACCGACAAATTGATTACACCCTCCCATACTTAACAAAGTGATATAGTTTATGATATTTCCTAAGTAAAAATAAGCAAAAATCAGAAGTTAAAAAAAAATGTTTAGTCCAATATTATATATTTTAATTTTAACTACAGTATTTCAATTAAGTCAATGATATTTTTTTTTGAACTACAGTATTTTCAATTAAGTCAATGATGGTTCAAATAAAATTAAAATTATAACGATTAAATAATTTTATTTTAACTAGATATTATTTAAATTTTGATAAAAACTGTTTGATAATTAGATAAAAAATTATGGAATACTATTATAAAAATTTAATCCAATTTGAAAATTGACTTTTATTTACTTTTATAATTAATTTAAAAAAAAAAATTATTAAAATTTACAAGTTTAATTATTATAAAATTAACGATATTTTAAAAATATGAATCTTATTGAAATTTGTGAAAGATTTAGTTTAATGAATATTACATTTATTATATACTAATAAATTTTTAAGTGAAACTGCTATACAGAATTTAGATTTTTACTTTGTTTTTGAAAAAGAAAGATATATAGCTTTTAATTTTTATTTTTTGCTTTAAAATTATTTAAAAAAATAATTTATTGATCAAAATTTTTAAGAGAATAATACTATTGATTTTTTATTTGTGAGAAAATTGAATTATAATATAAACATTGTTTAACTTGTTGTCATCCTGAAAAGATAAAATAGAATTATATTGATTTAAACTTTTTACTTTTTACAGAGAAAAAGTAAAAAGTTTAAAAGATATAATGTACCTGTTTATATAGTTAAATATATCATTAATATTCTTATTATTTATTTAATTAAGATAATTTTAAATAAATCAATTATTAGTTTTTATTTAAAAATTGAAATATACAGGCATA
The DNA here is from genome assembly GCA_011317285.2 of Androctonus mauritanicus. Taxonomy (NCBI): domain Eukaryota; kingdom Metazoa; phylum Arthropoda; class Arachnida; order Scorpiones; family Buthidae; genus Androctonus; species Androctonus mauritanicus. Next base: position 767 of record WUQG02040937.1, on the reverse strand, counting down.
CTTATGAACACAAAATTTATCAATTTTTTAAAAATTCATAAATTATACTAAATTTTTAAAAATTACAATAGTCCAGCATAAAATGTTTTGTAAATCTATGTAGTATTTTATATATTAGCACAATTTTATTAAATGACAAAGCTTGTCAGAAATTCTTGCTTCATAATCTGCCATTTATTTTGAAAGAAGACTTCAGTATAAGATACTATTAATTTAGTTCACTCAGTAACATATATAGTATAATTTATTATTTATAAAAATGTTAACTATACCAACACAAGCTTCTGCTCTATACGGAATTCAACTTGGCAAAAGATATCGACTTCTAGCACTAATGATCAGTCCAAGTTTCAAAAACACCTAAAAACATTTATTAAAATTTCTTTTTAATAAATGTTTTTAGGTTTTTTTGAAACTTGGACTGCTCATTAGTACTAGAAGTTGATATCTTTTGCCAAGTATAAAAATGTTTGTTTTTATAATGAAAAGTTTGAATTGCAAACTTTTCATCATAAAAACAAACATTGAAAATACATTATGTTCATAGATAGAGGATTGCCTATACACATGGTATATGAAAAGTTTTAGCTAAATTAAATTTAATTTTGAAATTTATTTCTGAATAATTTGTTGTATATTAATCATTAAAACTATTCAAACAAACAAATATTATTTCTTTAAGCCCTTTAGCAGTAAAAACTTTATTGTCAAAAACATTTTCACTTCACTTGCTATCTTCAGTTTATATCGCATACTAAGTTACATAC
>WUQG02040926.1:0-10669 GCA_011317285.2 Androctonus mauritanicus | reverse complement strand
GCAAATCATCATCTTTAAAAAGAGAATATGATTTAAAATTTATTCAGACATTATTATGCTCCTCAACTTACCGCCAGAATCCTCTAAGATAATAATAGCCTCCTCATCAACAGCGGGTGTTGTTAATGATTGAGTAGAGTCAATCAAAACAGTGCGTGGTGTTACTGGAGCCGAAGTGGAAGTTGTAGCAGCAACTTCAGACCGAATCAGAGAAGTGGATGGAGTGGCCGGAGCAGGGCTAGAAGTTGTGGCAGCAACTGCAGTCGTGCTTGCTGGAGGCACATAAGGAGTAAATGGGTTGGGAAGAAATGGATATGCATGAGGGGCCGCATGAACCAAAGGCAACTGGTATAGGAGATTCGGAAGAGTATTCTCTCGAGGTCCTCCTGATCTTGTGAGATCTTTTAAAAAAAAAAACGATTAAATTTTTCTACACAGGGACATTTTTATTGGTCAACACTCTTCACTTACCAAAATTTGCATTATTTACATTTCCCGGGCTTACAAACTGCATAATCCGCAATATTGAAGTAGCTACATTAAATGCTAATACTTCCAATATCAAATAAAAATTCGAATTTGTAATATTTTTACATTGAAAACACTAAACTCTGCACAAAGCACAACGACACGGATGAAAATGAAGTGTAATACCACGTGTTTTGCCATATACCACGGCGCATTCTTTTCGCACTGGTCTACCGAGAGTTTCTCCGTGATTTACGGAGAGCCTCGCGGTAGACCGGCGCGAACGCAATGCGCAGTACAACGCCACGAGAAATGTCGCGGTAAATTGCAGCGCAAAGTTTTTGCGTGTGGGTTATACTCATGCAAGGGAAAATTTTTGTCCCCGCTCTGGTAGTGAGACTTCGACCCGAAGTCTCATTTCGATGTTTATTCGGTGGTGGTTGTACTGACGTCTGCCAGCGATAGGTTGTCTAAGGACAGGTTGGATGACGTTCCCGCCTGGGTGTCGTTGTCCAATCTCGTTCTTTTGTGTTGGTCTGATCCTTTCAGTAGGCCGAGGAGTGTTGGTTGTTCGCAGGTTTCCTCGTGGAGTGGGAGCGTCTCTGCGTCGACGTATTCTCCGCATTTTGCATGCAGGGTGTTTGTTTTCTGCTGGTTCGTGGCTTTCCTTTTACGTTCGTTTGCGATGCTTTTTGGGTAGTCGAGTTTTGACCTCAATGCTGTTTTGGCTGCTTCTGGGGTCAGGTATCGCAGAAAAGCCGTCTTCTTGGTAGTTTTCGGGTTCGTGAAGACGGTTAGGTAGTCGATGGGACCGAAGCTGTGGAATTCGATCAGAATTCGATTGGTCCATTCCTCTTGGGTTAAAGGTTCGTCTGGAAGTTGTATTACTAGTCTATTTTGGTCCAGCGCAGTGGTTGTTGTTGTTTTATTTGGCGTTGGGTTGCTTGTGGAGGTTTGAGAGTATGCCTTTATTTTGGTTATTATAATTGGTGTTGGGCAGAATTGTGGGTACGACAGGTTTTCTAAATACGTCTTTACCGCTCCTTTTGGTACCTTGGTTGATATTACAAAGGCAATATTTCGGTGGTAATATTGTTGAGGTAGTTGTCGAAAGCAGATGATTTCTCCAATTTTCGAGGTGTCGGTGATTAGTGCCGTCAGTGGTATGTTGTGGTAGTATTTCAACTCGATTTCCATTCGGTAGTCCATTGCTATTTGAAAAATAAAATTGTGTTAAGTTCATGCATTATATGTTAGTGGCCTACTGGTGGTTGATATTCATGCAAGCAAAGTTTTTTGGCTAAGGTGGGAGTTATGCGAGGTGATAGTAGGGGGTTTAGACTTCCGCGGTCATTGATACTACTTCTTCCCGTTCTTTACTCGCAGGTTGTTGTAAGGGTTCGTTAGTTTCATGGGGCGTTGGGTTAAGTTTTCTTTTCTTTTGTTTACGCAAGGTTTGGTATTTAAGAGTTAAAAATAATATCATTATAATGGTTCCTGAAAATAAGGCTCCGGACACTGCGTAAAATACGACTTTTTCAGTTTCGCTGTTTTCACGTTGTTTTATGTGGTCCATGCGGGTAAGTATTTCGTCAAAGGTGAGGTCTGGTGCGTTTTCGTTTGTAGTCTCCGGTTGTTGTGCCATTGTAAATCGTTGATATGTTTTTTCGAGGCCCTCATAGGTGTTGTTCAGGTTGAGGTGAGTTTCTGGTTCATAGAGTTGATGGTATCGGCCGTCAATTTTTATTTCTCCGGGTATGGTTACGGTTTCGGTCATAGCTTGACAACCTGGTTTCAGTTTTAGTAGCCCAATGCCTGTTATTTTGCGGGTTTGCTTAATTATCCCTGAGCAGAGGATTTTCAGTGTTTCGTTATCGAAGGTTGAGAACAGCCAGGCTTGTTGGTAGTCCAGGTGTTTCCAATAAGTCTCTGGTTTGGGTGATATTTTTATTAGGCAATCTGTGTGGTTAGTTTTGATCCCGAATAGGTTTTTTGTTTCGCAAGAGTCCATTTTTGGTTCTATTAGTAGGAAGTGGGGTGGGCAGTGAATTTCCTTCTCTGGTGTTGTGCAGGTTGCGAAGTCTTCCTGTGTTATTTTTAGGTATTGTTTGTGGTCGAAACTTCTGGCTAAATATTGGTATTCGGGTTGTATGTAGGCCATGGTCGGTGTAACATGATGAGGCTGAAGTATCTTGACCGGGTGGATTTGGTATAGTTCGTACTTGGTTTTTCTGACGAGTGGTACGTGGCTGGTAATTAAGATACTACGGTTGGCGTATATGGCATCCGTTTTGGAGAAACTTATTAGTTTCGATGGGTTGTCAATTTCTTCGGGAAGTTCCCAGTCTAATTTTACGCTTTTTATATCTTTGATGATTTGCGTCAAGGTTGACATTTTGTATAGCAATACAGGTGTCTTTCCAGTCATTAACGTTTGTAACATTTCTAGGACGTGTTTATGTTGGTTCATCTGTCTGTTAAGAAGGTTGGTTTCCATTTGTGCCCTGTCTGAAAGGTAATGGAGCCAGTAAACGGGATCTTGTTCCATGATTTCGTAGTTTGGTTTGGCCCATCTTCCTCGGGGTAGCACATGTTCGTATAACGTCTGGTTGATTTTTGTGAGTTTGGTGGACGTAACGTGGATTGCCTTTTTGTCTAGGTCGATTAATTTTACTTGGTCTTCTTCCAGTTGTTGAATTTGGTTTTGTAGTTTCTCTATTTGGTCAGTAGTGACCAGACCGAATAGACTTTTTGCTAGCGTTCCTATGATTCCCAATGGTACTAGTCTCTTCCTTCTCTCCGGGATATCGTGGGATGTCTTCATTATCGTTTGTATGTGGAATTTTATTAGGTTCCGCAGTTCAACTAGCATTTGTTGTTTTTCTTCTAGCCCTTCTATGTTTAGGGCTATGTTGCAATGGTGTTTAGCATAGTTATTTCCGTCTGGTATCGGCCAATAGCTAATTGCTGGTTTCATAGTTTGGTTGAATTTTTCCAGCCACTTTAGGCATATTTCTTGGTAGTCAGTAGTTTTTAGTGGCTCGAGGAAGTCTTTTAGGTCCACGGTTGTTCCAATCATCCAGGTGCCTGATTGGAGTCTCAAGTCTTGTTTTCTTTCGTAGTACAGCCCGGGGTTAGCATTTAGCGTGGTGATTTCACACTCTGGGTCCCCGTGCAGGGTTCCTGTTGCTAGAACGATCAGTACGATGTTGATGTAGAGCTTCATGATTTTTCTCGTCTGGAACATAATAAAACGAGGCTAGGTTTCAGGGGGTTCGTTCCTGAAACTCGGCTTCGGAACGAGTTTAACTTTATTCAGGTGTTTTCGGATTCTTTTTCCGTCTGGTAGTTGGAGAATCACATTGTTTCGTCCTATTAACTCCTCGACTAGTGCGGGAGGGTCATAATAGGGGTCGAATTTGTTGGCGCGAACCTCCTTTTTCAGGAGGACGGTGTCGCCGGGTTGTATGTGTATTTGGTGTGAAGTTTTGTCGTATTGTTGTTTTGCCCTAATTTTGCCCTCGATTATACGTCTCCCTGCTTGTGTTTTCAGCTCATTCAATCTCAACATCAGATCTTTCAGATAAGTGTTATAGGTTGAGAGCTGATCACTTGCGGGGATAGTAATAGGGAAACGCGCTAGTTTGCCGAATACTAATTCGAAAGGGGTGAACCCGGTTGACGTGTTTATGCTTGTGTTGTAACTGAAAGTAGCGAAGGGTAGGAGTTTGTCCCAATCATTATAGGTTTCACCGTAAATTCGGATAAAGTCAGCCAGGGGTGCGTGGCTTCTTTCGAGGAGCCCGTTTGTCCAGGGGGTGTATCCGGAACTAGTCAAATGTTTGATTTTAAACATTTTTAGCATGGTATGCACAATTTCAGACACAAATCCGGTCCCTCGGTCCGAGAGGATGGCTAGGGGGGCGCCGAACTGGCAGATTACATGCCTGGCCAGTGCGTCAGCTAGGGTAGTGGCTCTTATATCTCTTATGGGTATAGCTATTAAATACTTCGTGAGGTTACATTGGCAGGTTAAAATATGTTTGTTGCCCAGTGCAGTGGTTTGTAGCTTTCCTACGGTGTCGATGCTTACTTTGTCAAAGGCTTCTACGGGGGTTTCCGTAATTATCATGGGTGCTTTAGCTTTTACCCTTTCGATTTTTTGTGCTAGGCAGGGTTCGCAACTCCTAACATAATTTAGGATGTCGTTTCTCATTCCTTTCCACATAAATCGAGATCTTATTTTCTCATAGGTAGCATTTATGCCCTTGTGTCCTCCAATGAGACTCTCATGTAGGTTTTTAATTATCTCCCGCTTTCTATTGGGGTCTTCAATGTACTCAGTGTGTCCCGAACATAGAGTTATTTGAATTGGGGTGTCATGGAATATCTCGGTTATCGTTTCGGCCAGGGTTCCTGGGGTACAGAATTCTGGATAAGTACCCTTTACTGGTACTCTTATAGAATATAGTTCTTTCTTTGTCATTATGTTTTTTAAGCTGGTTAACGCCCTTTTTAGGTCGATTTTAAGGGTTCGATCGGTATGCCGATTTTTTATGATTACGTTGAACACATAGAAGTCAGACCTTGGCGTGGTTATCACTTCTCCCACGTAAGGTCTTCTAAATTTTAGTGATTTGAGGTCGATAATATCCATGTCTGCTAATAATTTCGTAGTTGGGGTGGTTGGCTCGCAGTCTGCGGAGAGGAAATGCAACATGTTATCTTTCTTGTACGTTAGGCAGTTGGTTACGTAATGTAGGTTCTCGGGCTTTGTTTTGACCATCCTGAGCCCAGGTTGTTCTTCCAAGTTTGGGGGTTCTATGAAGAAATCTGCTTCTTCGGTCCCGGGGAGCTCGCTAGTCGCAGGAGCGATTACGGGGTCTTGTTTTTCGATCTCTGAAATTTCGCTTGATTCCTTTATGGGCGATAGGTTTCCCATCTTTGGTACTGTTGTTGGGTCGTCTCTGAGTGGAGTACTCCTTCGGAATCTCGTAGTTTGTCGTGATTCCATTGCTTGTTGGTCCCCGATTTCTTCGGTATCGGCTTCGTTGGCTAAATTGGAGAGTTCGAGTTGCTGGTTATTCACTGACCTTTCTGCGGCCTCTACCAGTTTGAAAATCCTTTTTTCCAGTTCTAAATCTTGGTTGGAGTACCTGGTAGGGTCGTATGGGTCCAGGTCGTTTAAATACTCTTGAATTTCTGGCGGTGGTTCGTCGCCGTCAGAGAAATGTGGTGGAATTTTATTGGTCGTCAGCGTATTTTGGTCACCGTCCGAACGTACTTGTTTCTCGCTTTCGTCTTCGGAGTCGATCTCTTCGCTTAGCATGTTTCGTCTCCTCATTGATTCATTGAGAGCTCTGGTTGATATTTCTATCTCTTGAGGGGTAATTCGGGTTTCTTGTGAGTTAATTAGGTCGAGTTCCTTGCGGATGGCTTCCAAATCTTGTTGTAGTTTTTCTACTCGTCGGTAGATATTGGATCCTCTTTCTTCTCGGGGTTCTTCGTCGACTATTTCGGGGTTTTTGGGCTTTGGGCCCCCTTTTTTTATATCAAAGGTTTTCCATCCCTGGGTTTTTTGGTCTCTGACTGGGTGAAAGGGTATGGGTTCCAACGGTTCACTGTCTAAAATCAACGTGTTATGGTAATAGTCGATTTTGGCCTTGTTTCTTTTTAGGAACCCTCTTCCTATTAGGGCGTCTTGCTCGATAGGGAAATCATCGGCTACAACGTGAAATATTTCGGGCCGTTCGGCTATTGTTAGAGTGGCTATGCCGTAGGTTTCCACCAGGTCTTCTGTTATGCCCGAAAGGGTACTTCTCTTTGAGAAATCGATTATTATGTGGGGGAGGAGGGTTGAGCGTTTTATCAAGCTCACTCCTGACCCATTGTCGACCATGACCATGGCTCTCCCCTTATAAGTTTCGGGTATCTTCAGGCACACTTCGGTAGGTTCGTCATCCCTAATTAGGGATTCGCCATCTCCGCTAGTAATGGTCCCCACTCGTGAGGGTCCAGGGTCGGTTCTGGTAGTTGTTCCATCCATCCCAGGTCCAATTCCTCCATCTGTTGGTCCGTGATGGGGTATTCCTCCGGGTATTGGTTCATACTTAGTACCGGGGCTGGTCTGTTCGGGGGTTGGGGATTGCGGTCGTTCGGTTGCTGGGTCGGGAATTGGGTCCAATTCCGGTTCGGGTACCGGTAAGGGTTTTGATATTGTGGGTTGAATGTCCTGGGGTTCCTGTAATTTCCCGGGTAATAGTTTGAGTTGTTCCGATAGGGGTTGTATAATGGAGGTTGGAAAGGAGGGCGGTTCCAGTTCTTCGTATGGTCTATAACATCGGGGGTAACTCTCCTCGTAATAGCCATAGTGCTCGTAGTAGCTGGGTCCGAAGTCGTAATATCCGTGTTCGTCTTCGGGGTAGAATTCAGGGGGGTGGTATTCGTAGTATTCTCCAAAGTATTCGGGTGAGTATTCGGGCCAGTACTCCGGTTCGGACCGTATGTGGTATACCTTTGGGTATAAATTGGGGTGGGGCCCGCCTCGGGGTTCGAACGGGCCCCTTGGAAGTTTAAATGTGGTTGAGGGTGGTATTCCCAGGGTATATTTCCGGGTACTTGATTAGGGTATCGGGGGTAGTAATTCTGGTTATAGGGGTTGCTTCTAGGGTAGTTTCCTTCTATTCTTCCCACGTAGGGGTTTGCGGCACGGTACTGGTTGGGTCCTTGAGTATAATTTCTGCGCTCAGGGGGTAAAACAACTCTTTGTCTAGTGTCCGGTATAATTCGGGCTTCCATTCGGGATTCAAATCGTACCGCGGTTTGATAGGCGGTGTCCAAGTCAGCGGGCTGGGTCGTGTCTACCAGGGTGGCTAAAGCCGGGCTCAATCCCCGAATGAAAATGTCTTTGCAGCTCCTCTTAAGAGGCCTTATTAATAGGGGTAAGCTGGCATCTCTTTCCTGCGCAGGTAACTCCATCTTCAAGCAATTTTCGGCCGCGCTTAGCAATACGCGTAATCGGTCGTAAAAATCCGACACTGTTTCGGTTTGGTTCATTCTCAGGTGGTTGAGCCGATTCGCGTAGTAATCGTAGTCTTTACCGGGCGCGAACCGGTCTTTTAAGTGTTTTACAAGGGCTTCTGTGTTGTCAAAGGTCCTGCCAAAACAACTCGTCCTGGCGGCACCTTTTAGTCGGGCGAGCACAGCGTTGATGAAATTTGCTTCCTGGTTGGGGAGGAAATGCCGTTTCGCGTTCCTCACGTCCTGTATAAAATCCCTTAGGTCAGGGGTGGTTCCGTCAAAGATGGGTAATTGAAGCGCTACATTGTTTAGGGACATATTTTCGGCCATGGTTGTCATGGCCCTCAGCGTGGCGTCCAGAACCCCGTTAGGGTCTGCTTCTGCCATGTCTATAGGTGGTACGATCCTAGAAAAATTTGGCCAGGGGTTCCCTTCTGGCTAACGCCAATTCTACTTGTGAAAAGCTAAAAATATTTTTTGTTCAAAATAAAGGGGAAAAATTTCAAAGTATTTTAGGATTTAGGAAAATTTGGCCAGGGGTTCCCTTCTGGCTAACGCCAATTCTACTTGTGAAAAGCTAAAAATATTTTTGGTTAGAAAAAGAAAGGGAAAAAATTTCAAAGTATTTTAGGATTTAGAAAAAAAAAAAGGCGAAAGGGTTAAAAGGGGTTTTGATCAAATGAAGGTAGGGGTGTCCTTCGTTGGGGTGCGTGGAATCGAACGATTCTAAGGGGGAGGTAGGTGATCCTAGGACGCGGGGGTCGAAAATTTTTTTTAAGTCTTTCCTGGTTTTGAAAATTTGGCCAGAGGTCTCCTTCTGGCTAACGCCAATCCTACTGAAAAGAAGGCTTTTTTCAAAGTCCTCTTTTCAGAGTAACATTAGGAGCCTCGATTTGGCTAGCGCGCACTCAATTTACACTGTTTTAATTAAATTAACAAGTTAAGGGTGGAATATTAGGGTGGAACGCGCCCGTAATTTAGGTTGGCCAGCCGCCGTCGGCTGACAGTCTTCTTAGTTGGCGGTGATTGTTCGCTTTTCCTGTAAAGAACGCGAAATCGCGAGAAAAATCAAAAGGGTTTCGGCACTTGTTTTTTTTTTCTTTTATCTTCTTCTCTGGAAACCGCGAAAATAAATAGGGGGGTTTGATTTTAGTTTTGAAAAGATTTTTTTTTTTTTTTTGAGCGGCCTATTGATTGTTCTCTTATTGGGAGGCGATGCAAGCCTCCTTTATGTTCGTATCGCGGGGTTGGGTCAAAAAGGGCAGAAGGCCCCTTTTTAGAAAAATACTGTCCTGTGATCCGGTACTCTTACCTTGTAGTTTGTTTTTCCTGTAAAAATTAAGAAAAATTTTCCTGAAAGGTAAAAAAAGGTTTTTGTCCCTTTATGGGTCAAAGAAGGGGTGTAGGGTTGAGTTATTGGAGGGCAGGGCCCTTTTTCCAAATTCGCCGAGCGTAGCTCTTTACTTTGAGCCCAAACTCGGGGGGTTTCTGACAAGGTGCCCCTCTTGCCCTATAGGGCCGAAAGGGGCAAAAAGTAGCGATTGCGAGTATCTACTTTGGGTAGAGGGTACCAGCAGGTAGAATCGACGCTGGTTTGTATTCACTTTGGACGGTTAGTTTTTCCGCGCTAAGGGTTTTACGTTAAATTACTGTTTTTCCGGTTTTCCGGGAAAACTATGGCGAATTGGTTTGCGGGGTTACCGGTACAATGATGCTGGCGACGGCCCCTTTAATTTGAGCCGTCACTCGACTGGGTAGGTTGGAGTCGGAAAATCCGATTTTCCGACTTTTCCGAGTAATTTTCCGGTGTTGTCCGGGAAATTTGTTATTTTTTTCAACCCCGTGGTCAAATTTTCGCGATTTGAAGGTTGCCAAATTTCGGTTTTCCCAAGGGTTTTCCTTATTGGAAAAATCCTGCCGGGAAAATTTCTGGGGTGAAATTATAGGGATAGGAGTGTTAGTGGGTTCGAAAAAGGGAAAAAGCTGGTTAATTTAGGGATGGGTGCGTGTTCCTGAAAATTCGAGGGAATCCCGCTTCAATTACTCGACTATTTAAAAACAACAATTCCCGCTTCAATTACTCGACTAATTGGGTCGGCGGTAGTTGTTGGTGATTGTGTACGTATTATGCGCGATTATATGCGTACGAAAAAATTTTTGTGTTGTTGTTTTTTGTTTTTGGGTAAAATTGGCTAGGGTAGGCTAGCCTTTTGGTACAATGTGGGTTGTGAAGTATTAAAATTAGTTATTAGTACTAACCAACTCCAGTGGTCCAACAGGGTTCGGGTGGAAAAACCCGAATCCCACCGCTGCCACCAAATTTTGTTAGGTGAAAACTTATTGTTTTCACCTAACTGGGTATTTGTGATTCGGGGTCCCGAATCCTGTTGGAGGTACTGGGGTATGGTTTTAGTTTGTTTGGTTTTTCTATGACACCGGCCTCAGGGGTCCGTGTTATAAAAAACCAAGACGTTGTGTATACAAATGAAACAATGTAAACCTTTGTTCTCCTTTCAGTCAATTTATTTTCTTTTCGCCGATATATCTGTTTCCCTCCGCAGTTGGTTAATTTGGACAGGTTAAAGTCGGTAGCTGGTGCGACGTGGACAATCTCCGGTTGCACTTATAAGGCTTGAAGCTTAACTTGTTCACAGTTTTTCGTTCACGGTTTTTGTTCACAGTTTCTTAAATAGATAGGTGATATAATTTCTTAACTTATTCACAGTCTCTTAGAACAAAAATAAGAGTAATATAATTCCTTGACTTATTCACAGTCTCTTAGAATAAAGATAAAAGTAATATAATTTCTTGACTTATTCACAGTCTCTTAGAACAAAAATAAAAACTTATTCACAGTCTCTTAGAATAAAAATAAAAGTAATATAATTTCTTGACTTATTCACAGTCTCTTAGAATAAAAATAAAAGTAATATAATTTCTTGACTTATTCACAGTCGCTTAGAATAAAAATAAAAGAACTTAGTTGTACTTTTAGAGTTTAGAATATTCCTCAACTTAAATTCGCGTCTCTTGCGGTTACTGCCCGAGCAAAGAGTGACTCCCCGTCTTTTTGTTTGAGGCTTCGAAAAGTTGCCTCTGGTGTAAAAATGCTGACTCTCATCCGAGGTATCATCGGATGTCGCTTGGCCTTGAACGCCGGTTTCGCCTTTTGCTACCTTGC
>WUQG02040915.1:0-10670 GCA_011317285.2 Androctonus mauritanicus | reverse complement strand
TACCTATTAAAACTCACTGATAAAGTTGCATACGAAGTATTTTATAATGCGGCCCTCCAAACCGAATTTTGTTTTTAAAGCGGTCCTCGGCCACTTGAAAGTTGGACAGCCTGTCATAGAGCATCCTCTTATCTGGGTGTCACCCAGTAACACCTAATTTGAAGAAAGAATTTTTGCTTGCAATATACACTGCAATCAGATAGAGATAGAGCTTTAAACTTGAATAGGGTGTTTATGAAGTCATTTAGTATACCCTGATTTCAATTACAGCGGGTTTTAATAGTATACTCGGGTATAATGACTTAAAATCTATTATAACTAATACATCTTCATCTAAATGGAAAACTTTAATAGCATTAAAAAACTAATGATGAAACTAATACTTTATTCATAGGCTATTCTTTTAATTTTACTTGACATTTGCCAGTTAGCGTTTTTCCAGCTTGAACGTGAATGCAGAAAATTTTTTACTATTGCTCCGAGTCATCTTGTCTGTTGAATCTGTAGTCAAGGACATGCATACAGTGTTCGTGCATATTCTTTCAATATACTGGTATATTTATATAAGTATATATTGAAATAAATACTAATTCTTTTATCTGCTCTTGTAGCTATTATGTTGTGCTTTTGCAACCATTGCTTGTGTGAGGTATATTGCGATCTTGGCTTTACCGTATAGGCTATATCTTTGGATTTTTATACTTTGTGCTTAAAGAATTCTGTTAGTTTCTATCTAATTCTTTCGTTAGTGACGGTGTTAATCGTTTTACTCGAATCTGCTATAAATGAAGTCAGGAACTTATTACTAAATGACTCCATAAAAACCCTATTCAAGTTTAAAACTCTATCTGATGCAGTGTATATTGCAAGCAAAAATTCTTATTTCAAATTAGATGTTACTTATTACACCCAGATAAGAGAGTGCCCTATGAGATCTCCGCTGGCCGACCCAATGGCAGAAGTACTAATCAGAGCAACTGAAGAAATCAGCAATACAGAAAACACATCAAATTCTATACGCGGTATATAGACGAAATTTTTATCATACTAGATAAAAATAAATATGCAGAAAAAAATAACTAAAAATAGCAACACCAATAGTTTAAGCCTCAAAATAGAATAAATCAGTAAGGAAGCAGTAAACTCAGACGGTAGAGATACAGTTCAAAGTTTTATAATAAAGAAATTTTATAAAATTGTGCACGATGCACGAAAAAAAATGGTTTAGTAAGATAAATAGTGAAGTTACAAAAATAAGCATAATGAGCAATTAAACGATATCCCGCCATCTGGCGGCCGGATGGCCGAATGGTAACGCGTTGGCGTGCCACGCTGGAGGACCCAGTTTCGCGTTTCAGATGCGGCTTCTCCTAAAAAGTTTTTTCGGGATTCTGGGTTCGGACCGGCGATTCCCGACCTTCACCATCCAGCCCCCTCCACGGATATGGGAGCAGCCCGTGGTTGGAACTGGACCAGCCCCTTAGTAATCTCTGATTGGAAAGGGGCGTAGAATATGGAAGAAAAAATACCCATCCACACAGTGATCGATAATATCCAATATTAAGTAAGGATCACTAGACTGTGGCTACAAAACAGAATCAAAGAATACATATAGGGCACTAATATGGCAAAAAAAGAGCATCGCTTTATCTGAATCGAAATGATCCGAATTCGCTTTAAGCAAAGACGTTAATGTACGTACAGTAGATTGGAAGAACGCAAGAAGTATATCCCAACTCCAATCTACTGCTCAGAATTTCTTTAAAGAAAAATAACACATTTTAAAGTAAAATTTAAACAAGTCCGTGATAACAATTTTAACAAGTGATAGAAAAAAATACAGAAAAGCTAAGAAAGCTTGAAGATGGCTAGCCACACGCGGAGAGCTAGCCCTCCCCAACTGACATAGGGGAGAAATCAATATCGATGGGAGAAATAATTGCTACGCGAATGACATGTAACCAAATTCTTCCATGTAACAGACAGACATCGAACACCTAGCAGTCCATGCTAAATCCTATATATATATTTTTTAAAGATAAACACACAATCAATCTATTTTATTTTATTCATTTAATAAATTACAGATTGGTGGTTAATTAATATTTATATAGAAATGCATTTATATAATAAGAACAGACCTATAAATTTTTATAAAAGGAAATAAAAATAGTTTTATTAATACATTTATCTCTATAAATCATAATAAATTTTATCTATCAAATGCAAATTTAATAAAAATATTGTATTAGTATTACAAATACAGTATATTTTATATAATATTCATATCAAATAATATGATGAAATATATACAGTACATATGTGATATATATATATACAGTATATAATTTATGTGTATGTTAAATGTATACAGTACTGCATGCAGGATAATAATACATACAAATATAATTGAACTAAATCTTCATAGGTAAAAAGATTATTCTTTCTAAACTTATTGTTAATGTCTTTTTTCTCTTAAATACTTTATCTACAGTCTTCTATCTGTATTTGCATTATATTATTGTAAATTGTTGAGAATTAATTAATTTGGTGATATGTTGTTACATAGTTAAGTAACTTGCCACATGTCTTTGCTTTAAAATTTTTATCAGCTCTTTGTCAACATTCTTATGATGTTTCAAATAAAGTGCTATTGTAAGTTTGGTTCATGCCTATTCCAATCATTCCTACCTGCAAAAATTTGTGAATATCAATTATTGGCCCTTGTTTTTTTTTACAAATTAATGTTTTTAGATTAAAACAAGATTAATATTAAATATATCAAGTTCACATATAATAATACAAACAATAAACAGTTTAAAATGAACTATAATTTTTTATTAATAGCAAAGTACTTTTGGGCATTTAAGACCATCATCAGTGCAATAATTTTTGAATTAGAATAATAATAGTATGACATTTTAAATATAGTAAGTATAAAATTTGGCCTTCTTTTAAAGTACTTTTGGGATACAAACTCATATTCGGTATCCTTGCATAAGATACAATTAAATATAATTGTACTATATTTAACTATACTACAATATATACAATTTAGAATATATATACATGCATCTCTATATTATATGTATATATTATATATTAATGCTCTCTATTATATATGAGTTATATAATATAGAGATGCATGCAATATCTTTGATCATATAGCATGAGCATTCCATGCTATATGGTCACAGATGCTGCATGCATCTCTATTTTTCTAAGTTATATATATTATAGTGTAATTTAATATATAATTGTATTTAATTTATTTAATCATTTCCTATATAAGGATACTGAAGATGGGTTCATATCTTGTAAGAACTTTTTAAATTCCATATTTTATTGGTCACTAAAGGCTGTTTTTTCAAAGCTGAATCGAAAACTTTTTATTTAAAGTACTTTCAGGTTAAACCCATCATCAGTAAATATGCACTAGTGTGCATTTACTGATGATGGATTTTAGCCCGAAAGTACTTTAAATAAAAAGTTTTCAGTTCGGCTTTGAAGCTTGTTTTTTTGTGTTTTTATTTCGTCTCCCAAACCTGGTCTCTATTTACCATGGCTGTTTTTTTTTTAATCTATAACATTTTAACTGTAATTAAAAGTAGACAAAGCATTTTAAGACCAACTACAGTTTAGACTTTAAATAATGTTTTCAATTGGAAACACCAGTCCTCTTTAGCTTATAATAAATATTGCAATAGTTAAGCTGAAGAGGATTATAGCATTTCCAATCAAAAATGCTACTTAAAGTCTAAACTGTGGTTGGTCTTGACCTTTTACTGCTTGTAGTGCTTTGTCTACTTTATAGTTTTTATTACTTTATAAAATTTTAAAATTATAGAATAATATATATAATATTTAGAATATAGAATATTTTTGAATGCAATTTAAAATTATAGGATTTATTACATATCATATTTTGACTAATTTAAGAGTAGGTGCCATACAAATTATATAAAAGATATAGATAATACTAATACAAACAATGTAATGATCATATTTATGTTGGAAATTAATAGTTAATTCTCTGATCTGATCAATGAGTATTCCAAGTTGAAGAAAAGTTGTATGAGTTTTTCATATTGATAACATTTTACTAAATATATTTTCCTGATATATGTGCCATTTTTTTGTAAAAAATTTTTATCCGCTGTATTCTTTAATATGGTTGAATTATTTCAATCAATTTATATATTTTAAAGTGCTTTATCATGCAAAACTGTAACATTCTTGGCAGTTGTTATATCATACTTATGTTGCTATATTCTGTTAATTGTTTCTTAATTATTCTTATATAACTTATTCCATGCTATATTGGTGACAACCACACCAATACAGTATGGCAATGTCACCAATCTTATATACCATAGTTTGTTCTTTAATTTCTTTATCATTTCTAATTTTATTCTAAATTGTACAGGTTTCTTCTAGTAGGCACTATAATATTATTGCCACTTTTGTAAATCATATTTTATTTACATATTATTAAAATCATTAATGAAGTCTAGATGAAATATGTTAACAAAAAAATTATCCACAAATTGGATAGAAATATTTGAAGCACTTTATTATGAGCATACAACAACATACCATAAAAATCTCTGAGAGATGTGTTTATATTTATTATGCATGGTATACCTAATATATATGTAGACAATTTTTACTTCCTGATTATGTATCACCAAAAATTGTCATCATGTCATCATTTTTACAATTATAATAATTCATTATTATAATTCCTTTTGTTATATTGTTTTTATTCATTGTTTATTATCCACAAAAAAAGAGGCAATTCTTTAATTATTCATGAAATCTCAGTTTGACAATGATGTTATGCAGATTGGATGATGTCATTATATGCCTTCTTGAAAATAAGACCATTTGATCTTTCCTGCCATTTTTGAAATAGCAATGCAGGAGTTAGACTTGCTAAGATTTTCCTTAACTAAATAAAATATCCAATAACTAAATATAATAGAAAAATAATAGAAATGAAGTAAAGGTTTGGATTTGATTCCTCTCATATTCATGTAACTTAATAGCATTGTTAATAAATTTATCTGCTAAAAATATAAAACATATAATAATTGAATAACTAGATAGTTTTGGAATAGAGGAAGATAATTTTATTGAGTCTTAACAAAGGAATCATTTTTTTTATGGTCCTAAAATTAACTATATATGCCTCTTATTGACCTACTTGGTTGGAGAACAGTTCTGGTTTAAAATAAAATTTACTGTATACTAGATTATTTATTTACAGAAGACATCTGCCAACAAAACAATTGACATCAATTTTATAATTTAAGGGATAAATGATGTAAAAGAGGAGTGTTACTTGAGACTTCAAATCTTTCTATGATTTGTAAAGGAGTGGCATGTCATTATTTTCCTCATTGTTTATTTCTTGCAATTGATACAATTTCATTATTGTAAATATGCATTCAAGAATTTGTTTATTATACATTCAAAATTAACATCTTTAAGGACACAGAAACATATAATCACCTTGATTAATATTGTTATTAAAGTGAACTTTGATATTGTTTTCTATAGTATCATTAAATGCTGTAAGAAAGTTATTAATGAGGAATGTATTCAGAACAGTTTTAAGGCCATGCATGTGATACATTGTCAAACAGTTTTTATAATCAATTTATGTAGTTTAAATATTCCTTTATCATTTGAGAGGTTGTTATAGAATTATTTAATGAATAGCAAAAAGTTCACTACATTCCTGAGAGTTTCTTTTCTTTTGCTCTATCACTGTTATTTTTATGATAATGTATGCATTTTTGTTAGCAATGCATAAAACAGAAATTTACAGAAGGCATCTGCCAAACTGACACAAATTTTATAGTTCAAGAGATAAAAGATGTGAGAATAGTGTTTGCCTGGGACTTTAAATCTTTCTATGACTTGTAAAAGAGTGATTATTATTATTTACTCTTTATTGTTTATTTCTTGCATTTGATATAAATTTATTACTGTAAAATGCATTCAAGTTATCATTTTATTGTAATGCATTTGAAACTAACTTCGTTAAGGACACAGGAACATACAGTCACCTTGACTCAACCAATTTGTACAGTTCTTAACTTATGATAGTGATGTCATATGATAAATTTTGTTATTGATCAATGCAATTGACCTGATTTGTAGAGTCAGATTTAAGGCACGATCTTTATGGGTTGCAGTCCAGAACTCTGTTCAATCAAAGGGCCCCCTTCACAGTCAAAAAAATAAAAATAAAACAAATTAAAAATTTAAGAAAAAATAAATTATACAAAATTTTTTTGTACCTAGATAAATCTAATCAATTTAAACTTCATGTTTAAATTGTTGGTTGGATATGAATAAAATATCAATGTTTTAAATGATAGTAAATAGTAAATATGGCTCTATCTTTTATCAACTCTATCAGTAGTTGGTAAAATCAAAATCATTGGTAATCAAAATATACTTTGTCATTTGTCAGTTATATAAATAATGTAGCAATGTCTGAATGGGAGTGCAAGTCTAGCTCCTCTAAAGCATGTTAACTTAGTGTAGCTCCATCCCTCACCATTGACATTTTAGGTTAATCTGGATTAATTGGTTAGGCCCCAAACAATGTTAGTCCAGGACCCTCAAAGTTAATAGTCCAGCCCTGTTGATTTGATTCCAACCTAATGGTCCAATATATGGAAAGCACTTTTTTTGGGAGTTTCTTGTATTTTTATAACATTATGTTTATTATAATAAAGTGAAGGGTAATGATAAATATTGGTAATGAGCAATCTACAAATTTTGGGTATATCCAACTTACGAAAGCAAAATTCAAAATTCTTGAAACTAAATTCTATCATAAGTTAAGAACTATCTGTATAACGTAGATAAGATATGTACAGGATTTTTAGGATCTGTGCATTTAGATTTTATGCAATTAATAAGGAACAATTACATTGTCTCTGGTTGTTTAACGAATTCTGTAAAATGATCACATAAGTATTAAAAGAGTGCATGTGAATTTTTTGTATTAGCAATTTGAATGCGGTCTATTCTGATATAATTTTGAATGTTGTTCCAGTTATGGGTTTTATATATCACAAGAAAGTTCTCATAATAATATATTTACATATATTCCATTTATAATAATTGTAGTGATCTGAATTGGCTTCTAAACTAGAATACATTTACATTATATGCCATTTCCTGAGATCAAAGAGCTTACCAATAATACAGTGGTAAGATACCATTGCTGACAATGGATTAATTTTTGTTTAAATTTTTATATAATTTTTTTTATTGTTAACACAAAGTATTTTATCTTCTCTCTGACTTTCCTTATACTGCTATAAACATTTTTAATATATGCTAAATGTTTTTTCAGAACACTGACATATTCTGAAAAAAATACATAAATGCAAATTATGCTGTATATATTCAATGTTTTTTTAAATGTATAAAAAGTTTAATATATTTTGACAATTTTTTTTTAATAAATTTTTTTCATAAAATTAATGCACATTATTATTTTTTAACTACATTATTTTAACTACAGTAGAATATAGATTTAAATAGCAATTATTCGAATCAATGTAAAACAACAAGCACTAAACGGCAGTTGAGCATATAAAAAAAAAAAAAACAATTTAGTGGTCAATAAAATTGTGTTTTTTGATATGCTCAACTGCCGTTTAGTGTTTGTTGTTTTACATTGTTAGTGGAGTTTAAGGCAGATAGGGAAGTCTTGTTATTAATGAAAATTTGCATACACTTCATTTTTTGTCAATAAATTTTAAATATTTAATTTCTTTATTCATAACTTATTTTATTCATAGTGCTTGTCACCATCAAAAAATAGCAAATATTTCCTTGAATGGCTAAGATTTCATACGAAAGGATTGTTTCCTCTTCAATCTCATATAACTATCCTAACATAGTTATGAGATTCTTCTTCTTCCAATGTGGCTCAGAAAACCCAAACTTATATTCTCAAACTTATATTTTTTCTGTTTGTATGTGCCCAATATGCAGATAAAATCAATGATGACAAATTCGCAATTTTGCAATTTTTGTTTCATAAAGAGCAATCAATAAATGTGTAGCATTTTCTTCTCCAATTAATGTTCATACTTAATTACCAAAAACTGCTTCAATATGTGTTGAAGCAGTTTTTGGTAAAGAAGTGCTAGTGTATTACTATATTAATGTTATTTTTGATATTTAAATACTTCATATCAGTGCCAGATCTAGAGTGAGGCAGTTGAGGCAGTCAGTCACCTAGGGCAAAAATTATGAGAGGGACACAAAAATGCAGTTGCAATTTCACATACAAGCTTAATTATATTTATGTTGACAATATTTCATGCTGTAGAGTCTGTCTACAAAGACACAATGATATATTTTTCTAACAGATAACACTTATCAAAAGAGAGAGAAACCAATGCCAATTAAATTGATTAATTGATAAACAATTATTAATAATTTTGCCTCATTGAAAGTAAAAGAATTAAACTATAGTTAATATTTATTATATTAAATAGACTTCATTTTTATTATATCTATTATAAATATATTTTTTGGTAATATCTTGTTAACTATTTGTTGCTTTGAAAAACGAATAACACTTTTTGTATGTTTCTCAGTGACTATGTATCTGATGTCATTACATTCCCCATTCCAAAATATTACATATATTTCTGTATTAATGCACATGAGTGAAGAGGAGAGAGGGTGCCATTTTCTAATATTGCCCTTAGGTGACTAAATATCTAGATCCAGCACTGCTTCATATTTGAAAAAACTTGCTAATCTAGGAACTTGTTATGGAGGAACTCACAAACTGAGAACTACCTGTATACATATAAAAAAATTTTGTCCTTGATAAAAATCATACATAATAAAAAAATTTAGTAATGTATACAAACAGAATTTATGCAATTAAGTTAAGAAATTTACTAATACTTTTTCTTTATGTAAGTGAAAATATTTTTGTAAAAAGTCTTTACATTAGATAATCATTTAACTTACTTAACATATAGTCATACATTATTTTCATAAATAATTCATTTTGGAAATTATCTCTTAAGTTGAATTTAAGCAAATTGAATTTTATACTTCTATATAAGTCAAAACTTTTTTGAAACCAATCATTTTTTAATAGGGGTTGTATATGAGTCAGTTAAAAGCAAAAAATGTTTATCAAAATTTAGGATTACTTGATCATGTTGAATTGGTTGATTTTTTTTTTGGTCCATCTTTGATTTTGATATATTTATTTCTAAAAACAATGCAAAATAAGTTTTGGCTTTTTATTTTTAAATTAATGAAATATAAGTTCAAACAGAACAGGAATGATCAATAAAACAAACACTTTCAGATTTATTCCAACAATAGGTTATATACACAAGTGAACAATATAATAATTTAAAGATAGAATTCTATAATTTAGAATATATAAATTATAGAATTTTCACTTAAAAATATATTCAAAATTACTGCTATATGAACTTGTGTTTGATAGTAACAAATTATTATAAATAAATATAAGATGAATTATGTAATATGAGGAAAGATATATAAATATATATTACTAATAATATACATTATTTAAAGGTATCCCTAAGGTGTCCCTATCATTTCGGTACGCACCTTATATAAGTTCTGCATAGATAAGCACGGAAGGCAGCTTTCGTAAATTTCATTGGGTCCTTTGACCAGTTTGGAATAAGGACAGGGCAAAATGTAGGTTTTCTATAAACACTTGTCTTATACTTTACATCCACCACTTCAAGTTTGATATCTAGGAAATGTACCTTGGCCTGGCTGATTTGATCTTTGTTAAGGCAGAGACCAAAAGCTTCATTAGTTAGGCTTCTCGTTAGAATGTTTGTTACACTATTTGGTTTCCAAATTACTAAGATATCATCAATGCACCTTATATATTCTACTATAGTAGGTTCTAATACTTTTATTACATACTCTTCAATTTCTCTAAGCAGGATTTCAGCTAATGTCTCTGCTAAGGGGTTGCCAATAGGCACACTTATTTTTTGCCTGTAAAATCTTCCTCTGAATGTAAAGGACAAATCATAGCAGAGCATGTGTGATATTTCCCTTAGGATCGGAGCTATTCCTTCAGAGTGTGATACGTTTTTAAGCAAAAAACAGTAGAATGCTAGGCATGTGGCCTCCAGCTTTAAGGATGGATACAGGCTCTTAAAATCATATGTTGACATAATTTCATTTGGGTTGGGTGCCCTTGCCTGTAGTCTCTGTGCTACCTCATACGTGCTATTGGCAGTGTACTTATAGTGCTTTAGGATTCTATTGCACCATTTGGCTAACTTCACCTCTAGGTTGTATGTTGGTGCATGTCTTTTTTTCAACAATTGGTCTGGCTTCTATCAGGGTCTTATGTACTTTCATATATGCAAACATTCTTGGGCATGATGCTGCTTTAACCTTTTTGTGCTTGAAAATGGCTGGAAATTTTTTGTTTTTTACCAGGTGGTCTACTTTTGCTGCCTGTTTTCTTGTTGGGTTGGTGCAGATCATTTCGGCATTTGATTCCTTGATGTATTTGTATAGGTAGTCATCTCTTGCTTAAAACAATTAAAACTTTTCACTGCTTTGTTATTACTTAGAAAATCAGATTACTATAAGGAAGCACTGAACAG
>WUQG02040904.1:0-10670 GCA_011317285.2 Androctonus mauritanicus | reverse complement strand
ATAAACCTTGAAATGTCAGCTATCAAAATGTATAATGACAATATGGCTTAGAATGAAAGTGGCAGGTTAAAAATACAACTAATGCAACTCATGGGAAAAAAATGAAATTACTTTCCAAACAACACTATAGAACAACAGTTCCATTTTTATTTACTGTAATGAATATTTTGTTTGTAAATTTAGGAAATGTTTTAAATTTATATATGAATAGTAATTAAATATATAATGCAGGTCTCATACTAATTTATATATATATATATATATATATATAATACTAATTATATATATATAATTACATATATCATGAATACAACATAAAGTACAACTTTTATAAAAAAAAAAATAAATAAATAAATAAATATATATGAAAAATTATACATGAAAATTATAAACATTTAATTTTCAATAATTAATAAAATTTCTTTGAATAATAATTTGAATAATTAATAAATATTTTTTGAAAATGTGTAATTTGCTTACAAGTAATTGAGAACATAATAGAATTAAAATGGATAGTTCTTGAATTAGATTGGGATTCAGTTTAAACAAAATTGAAATTGTGTGTCATCACTTCAATACATTAGTGTTAAATTTTAAAATTTTTCAGCAGGACATTAAACTTATTAGTTATCAACTTCTATACATCACTTATAATATTGTTTTCATCTTTTTTCAGCCCTCCTCAATTATATCTAAAGCATTAACATTAAACTTCTACCAAACATTCTTATATATTCTAACATTTCAAATTTATTACCATGGTTCCAAACTATTTTTTGTAAACATTAAATTCTATTGCCTTATTCAAAATATTTGGCATGTAATTTGATTATCAATATTATGCCTTATCTTCAATAATTGTATAACTGAATTTAAAACACTTCAATCTGTTTTACATTATCAAAAACCTATCTATCCTATCTTCTCCTATCATAATTAACATATCAGTTCTTCAATTGACTACGATTAAATAAATCTTCTGACTTTATAAGTTCTTAATTAGTTTATTATAATTATGTATTTACTTTTTTGTGTTCTTATTTAAGTTTTTATTAACTTATTACTGTTCCACCTCAAGTTCTTTGCATTATAACTGCCTATTCTCTACAAAGAGAGCAATGCAATCTTTTGTATATTTGAAATGCTAACATTTTTAAGTGATAACCATATTTTATAAAATTTGTATATAAAATTAAAATCATGTTATATAATAAAATTTTGTTACTAAAAACAAAATAAAACAGTGACAGAAATCAAATAATACAAAATATATTTAACATTTAGTTATGTAATATTCTTAGTTTTTTCAAAATTTATCTTTTTCATTCATTTTATACAATTTGTGTGTTATGTCACAAATCTTTAATTTAGTTATATTTATGTAAATAGCATCTAAATATATTACCTTATCAAGTCGATTTTCCATAAATTTTAAAAGCACAACAATAACTTCTAGACTCATTCCTTCATATTCATATTCTTTATTGTCACTTTTATCACCAGGAATATCTGTCAAAGGTATTAATAATTCTTCATAACTTGAAGCAGGCATGTTGGTTAGAAGATTTACAGTATGACTGGAAAAAAATTTTTATTTTAATAGATTTATAATACAGAAGATCTTCAACTTACAACATACTAACTTATAATGATTTTTATTTATGAAAGTAATTAATTATGAACAAAAATCTGTATTTACAATGGCCACTCAATTTTTTTGCAATAATCAGTCAGCTACATGGAAGCACATTGTACTTCCATCCAGGGGAATCCATGTATAATTCCAAATATCACACATTCAGATTTTTCAGAAGAATCCTTACCCAACCTGATGAACCTTATCCAATATTTGACTACCAACTCTCACTATAGGATAATGGCCTATAATGAGCACTGGAATGCCCTATCAATTTGTAATTAATAAGATAGAAAGTGCATAAAATTCAATAGAAAAAACACAATGATGATTATACAATGTTCTAATTGCTCTTTCTTACTGCTTTTAAGGGAATTATCAGTTACTTATTTCCTCCTTAGGAAGCATTGTAGGACAGCATCACAATGATGATGCTGTCCTACAATGCTTCATCAGTTAGCTGCTTTGTATCACTTCAAGAATGTTTCCTGAATAAAATTATATATAAGAAATTCACTTTAAAAATAAAAAAATTGCATAAAGTTCTCTAATTAAATATTTAATATGAGAGAAAAGTTGGAAATTATCACTTTTATCAATATCTAACTCATAAAAGAAAAAATTTCTAACTCAATAATCTCTATAGCAAATGTATCATTTATCAATACAAGAATTTTCTATTTTCTCACAAACCTC
Source organism: Androctonus mauritanicus (assembly GCA_011317285.2). Lineage (NCBI taxonomy): Eukaryota > Metazoa > Arthropoda > Arachnida > Scorpiones > Buthidae > Androctonus > Androctonus mauritanicus. Next base: position 8,338 of record WUQG02040904.1, on the reverse strand, counting down.
TAATTTCTAAGCAAATTAAATTCTAAAATTTAAGTAAAATCATTTAGAATTTTTTTTTTCATTAACAACTGATTTTCATTATTAGTCCAGATTAGCTGTGCAGAAACACAGTAACTTTCTATTCAGAGGAGCTGAGATTGAATCTGAGTTCTATGCCTTGGAAAATTTTCTTGGAGTAAGGCCAAAGTGTCATTTTGTAGAAAAGAGGGACTTCAAATAGTCATAGCACTGCAATTATTTGGCCTAAGCATTAATCCTTTATTGTAACTGTTTTACTACAAATATGAAAACAGACTCCATTATTTAATGATCAATCAATGATTGGGAAATGGCGTTAAAATTGATTTATTTCTGTTACAAATAATAGAAAAGTAACATCATTTTTTTTTTGGAGGAAGATATTAAGAAGGCTACAAACATTATTGCCCGATATTAGACAATAATGGCCTAATAATAAATTTTATTATTCCTGCTTAAAATATTTGTTGAATTATTTGTGTCATTCTGCATTTGTTTTTACTTATTTTCTTTATTTTTAGCTACATAAAGTGTTGGCAAAAACAAAATGTCAAATTTCCTTGTTACAAAGAATAATTATTATTTATTCAAAATTAGTGCATCGTATTATTTCTTAATCTGTTGAATATTCTGAGTTTTGGTGGTTTGGAAATTTAATTTCCAATTATAGTACTGAATATATGGAAACTGGGTTCTGAGATAATAGATTCAAATTTCAATAGTTTTTGGTTTTTAATACACTGCTTTTCTTCACTTGAACTAAGGTTCTTTCTTTTACACTGCTCAATTAGCATAAACTATACTTACAACGTCAGCACTTTAATAGTTTTTTAGAAGTAAAGATAAATTTTTTCCTGCTTAAAGTGCTGAAATTGTAAGTATAGTTCACTTGAACTATATAAATAAATAAATAATAACTGTAAACAGCAGTTGTGTTCAACTTAAAGCAAAAATTTTATTGCCAAATGCTTTCAGCAAGAATTACATTGCTATCGTCGGGGCTTCCATCAAATATAAGAATATTATTCAACAAAGAAAGATTTAGAAGAAGAACTAGAACACATATCAAATAGGAAGAACGCACAGGTATAAATTTAACTTCATGAAACAAATACAAAGAAACATTGAAATAAGTATAAACAAGCAAAATATTATTAACAACACAAAAAATGTGGAAAGAACTGAATATACATAGTTACCCATGCATATAGCTAATAAAATCATGACCAAGACCTTACTAAGAAAAACTAAAAGGAAATCAGCAATACGTAGAGCCCCTATAGTTTTTAATAGTATAAGAAATGACAAAGAAAAAAGGAACAACTTGCAATGGTCAGGTGTATACAATATAAAAGATATAAACCAAAATTCAGCATATATAGGAGTTACGAAAAGAACACTTCATCAAAGAATACAAGAACATAAAAAAGGCATGCAAATGGGAACAACTACCACAGCCCCTGCCCAAGCAGCTTACGCTTACTGAATAAATATAGACTGAAATGGCGCAAAAATCATAAAACCTATTACCAAACAATCTCAGGCATTATTCGTTGAAAATCTACAAATAATAAAAGAGCAAACAAAAGGCCCAATTCTAAACAAAAAAACTTCAAGAGAAATCCCAGATGCATGGAAATACTTGATCCAAAAAAATGAAGCAAAATAATAAAACTAACATATCTTATTTTACTTTCAATTTACTGTCCTTAATATACGTTTACCTAAATCATAAAAAAACTTGTTTTTTAGAAATAATTCATTTTAAAAATAATCCTCTTATAAAAATATTTTGTCTATAAAAACTAACTTAATTATTTTACTATATTTATTTATATTAAAATTTGTAAAAAATAAGTTACCATAGTAACTAAATTATTTTCAAATATCTGTAAATTTTGAATGTTCTATGAAACTCGTTTCTGTTATATTTGATGGAAGCCCTGACAATGGCAATGTAATTCTTGCTGAAAGCATTTGGCAATAAAATTTTTGCTTTAAGTTGAACACAACTGCTGTTTACAGTTATTATTTATTTATATATATAGATTTAAAAGTTATGACCAAACATTTTGAATGCATTCCTATTATAAATTGCAATTTCCTATAAATCTAAATAAATTGAATCTAATCTTTAAAAATGCATTGTTAAAAAATACAGCAAAAGTCCAAAACTCTGGAGTACTCAGAGATTTGGGTGGTCTGGATTTTTGATTTTCCAGATTTTCATATTAATTTTATTGATTTATTCGTTGACAAATACAGAATGCTTCATTTATCAAAATATATTTATTCATTCATTATCATTATGCATTTATAATAATCATAAACACATGCACTCTCATGTTCAAAAGTTTAGAAATTTTAAAAAATTTTTTGAGTTTTCAAAAAATTCAGATTTTTGGACTTTACTTATAATTAGAAATAATTTGTACAAATTTAATATCATCTTTGAATTAATTATTAATGCTACAATTTTGATTAGTTTATCTGAAATCTCTTTTAAGTAGAGGACAGAATCTAACTTGTGTATTAAAAGAGGCAACTAAAGAATGCCCTCTCTTTTCTGCTGGCAGCCTGCCACATTTGTGGCAGTATACTTTCCCTCTTTCTTATGTTGTTATTATTTCATTCTTAATTTTTCAAGAGGTTAAATTTTTGAGTGTACATGTTATTTCTTTCAATAAATGTAATTTATCTGAAGAAAAACATGCCTTAGTTCTGGATTGAAGCAAGAACCTTTGGAATAATGCCTCAACATGTCTACAGTATTAGACTACTGTGAGGATCATGCAACATAAGTAAGTTAAAACTGTTTTTCCAACATGTATGAAATTTTGCTGTCAAGATATAGTCAATAAGACACATGAAATTCAGCATGTGGATGGGAGGTGCTGAAATCTGGGATAGGAGGAAATGACTCAAAACTTATATAACAAAGATAATAGATTTATTTAAATAGCAATAATAGAAATATAATAAAGTATTAATTAAACAACATAATTCAAGCTGAATTTAGATATAGGAGTGAAAGGAGATTTAGATTACTAAACTTTTCTAAATAGATGAGAGAGCTATTCATGCTGCCAAGAGCATACAGCTGAGAGAGGGAGAAAGAGGGAATTGTTTTAATTTCCCTAAGAGTCCATATTTTTCATTCCACTAAATTCCTAAATGGCAATAGTCATCTGTCTCCATCAGACTCTGCCAGACAAGATGTGATAATCTAGAATATACTAAACACTTTGCTTTTTTCACCTATAACTCAAGTATCAAGCACTATAAGCAAGTATAACTTAGTCTTTATTATGGTATAACATTTTCGAACAATACAGTGGTCCGAAAATATTATACCATAATAAAGACTAAGTTATACTTTCTTATAGTGTTTGATACTTGAGTTATATGTGATAATCTTTTAACTCATTACATTTCTTTTATTTTTCCCCAATGGAAATTAGAAAATCATTGATTTTTCTTCTTTAGTATTCAAGTATGTCCATCTGCTCACCCTTTTTGGGTGAAAGAACCAGCACTTTATTTATTTGTTTGGAAGACAGAATTTCTTTCCTTTCTCATGAAGAGCAAGGATCTAATATTATGATTTTAAATTTATCTAAAAAAGAATGTATAGGTGACTTTAGTAGTGTAAAGTTTGCAAGGAATATAAAAGAGTTTCTAGTTTAAGGATAAATGATAATTATAAACCAACAAAAGCTTATATCCTCTTTTCCCCTCTCTCAGATATTTTAAAATAAATACCTGATAACGACAGTAGGAAGACATTTACAAATGAAACATAAAAGTTTAGAACAAAATATGAAAATAAACCAAAACTACATATTAACATTATTTTGATATTCCAATGTTTTTGCAAACCTTACACTATTAAGGCCACCTGATCATTCTTTTTTTAGATAAATTTAAAATCATAACATTAGATTTAGCTAAATCAAAATAGTCACGACTAAACTATTTCTTTAGACTCAGGCCTAAAATGGCTCTAGTTAATGTAATAAAAAGTATTCAAGGATATTTATAATATAATCTGATATGAATAACATGACTATTATAATATAGATTTAAAAAAAATGCCTATGAGTACACTATTTTTTAACAAACTGAGAACTGTAATCTTCCCAGAAAATTTTGCTACTCAGTATTATGAAGTAGCCAGATGTAGATAATATATTTTTAATATCATAAAATTTTCTGTTATTTTATGATGTAATTAAACAATATAAAGAAAAAACTAATTGTATAATTTAACATATATTGATTTAATGATAATTTGGGTAACAAATATTGAAAAAATTTTAATATTAGCTAATTTTATATTTTTTTTTACTGAAAAATGAAAATTCCATCATCATCTAACAAATTTTATGAAACACTTAAGATGAGTCTGTGGAACACTCACTAAGAACAATCATAATAAATGACTGTTTACTTCTATACTTTCTTAATTATATTATGGCATGTTTTAAAATTTAAATATATTCTAATACTATAATAGTAGAGAATTTATTAATAAATTAATAACTAAATTATACATTCTAAATGATAAAACAAAATAATTTACATTCTCAATACAATATTTTTTAGATACAAAGAATATATCAATTTCCCATCATCATAATCTGAAATGATGAATACTCAAAAGAAAATAATGAAATTGCTCATTTTCCTAAGGTGATACAACTGACTGAAAACACAAGAATTATAAATCTTGAAGGTACTCAAGTCCAAAGATATATAAATCAAAAAATATTAAGTATATGATTAAAGTAAAAAGGTTCAAACACTTTGCTTTCTTTTTAAGATAGTTCCAAAAACTGAAGCACTATAGCAAAAGTAGAGTTAGCACGGCATAACGTTTTCAGACTACTTGAGTCCCTCTTCAGTACCGAAAGAGGGACTCAAGTAGTCCGAAAACGTTATGCCGCATTAATTCTACTTTTGCTATAGTGCTTCAGTATATGATTAAATTAATTTTTTATAGAATTGTTTTTTAAATATTCAATACTTATTAATAAATTAATATTTAAATTAGATTTTTTAAAAACTTGTCTAAATATCTGTAAATAACAGGTGAACTATATAACCTATACAGTATTCCATAATGTTTTATTTATCAAATTAAACTGTTATTGTTAATAAAATCTAAATTTACTGAAATAAAATAGAATGCATATATTAAAATAACAAATTTTAATCATATATTGTATAATTTGCTTAGGTTAAATGTGATTCTGATGATAAGATAATAACTATTTTAACAAGATGACCAGAAAGAACAATGCAATAATTTTTGGTAAGAGTGAAATAAAATAAAAAATTTGATAGAAAAACTTTCTTATATACTGCTAGAAAATAATAAATGAGACAAACAAGTATAACTCTTAACTCCTTTTGATGTATCATATAAGAGGACAAGAAATATAATATATATTTGAATGATGGAAAAGAAAGTTTGGTTACTTACATTATGACTTAAGAGTAAAGTTAGAAATAGGTGAAACAAATTATTGCAGCAGCAGTTTTATATAATACAAGTAAAATTCCATTATAATGAATATCATTATAATGAAATTTTTAATATAATGAATTTATAACAAAGCCCCTGCATGCAACCCATAAAAGACAATGCTAAAAGAATCTTATTATAATGAAATCTGTTATTATGAAAAATTCATTATAATGAACCTTTTCTGGAAACCTTAACATTAAAAAAAAAATCACTGTATAATGAAATTTCTGTTAAGTTGTTCCAAAAACTTCCTCAGTCCCTGTTACAATCAATGGTCTGTGCAGCTAACTCTTCCAGAACATTCCAAATTTCTTTCCCAAGGAGTGGAATGTTTGCAAAGTGAATAGCAGTGTTTAAATATCCACACACCCAACCAGCCTATAGCCTTCTACTGCATAGATTCATAGAATCATGGATTCTAACATATGCTCTCATATCCAAACAAAAATCATTGCCAGTTTTCTCCAAAAGAAAAGTTAAACATTATTGCTGCTGTAAATTTTGATAAAAATGAAGATAGAAGTTGTCTGTGAATATGGAATAAATCCATCAACTTTATCAACAATTTTGAAATATTATAGTAAAATAGAGGAGAGTGCAAGGAATCTGAAAATGGGTCCTCCTTGAAAGAGAATGCATAATGCTGTTTATGAAGATGTGGATAAGGCAGCATTTATTTGGCTTGAAATTGCACTGTCTAGGAATGTCCCTGTCAGAAGGCCCCTTATTCAAAAGAAAGCAAAGGATATGACTAAATAGATTTCATTATCATTATGGTATTGTCACAAAAGCTATTTGTGGAGAAGAAGCCGATGTTTCAGTTGAAAAACTGAACAAGTGGCAAGCTGGTGAAATCAGAACACTCATTTCTTCAAACAACTGTAACATCATTTTTAATGCTGATGCAACCACAGTTTTATATCAATTGCTACTATATCAGACATTTGTTGTCAAAGGTGATCCTTGTCGTGATGGGAAAAGAATCACAACAACAGTTAATCATACTTTTATGCTGTAGTGTGGCAGGAACTGACTATTAATCATTGGAAAATTTGAAAAACCACATTTCTTGAACAATGTTTCCTCTCTGCTGTGCCAATACAAAGCCAATAAACATGTTTGGATGATTCAAGATATTTTTAGTAACTGATTGGCAGAAATCAATGAGAAAATAAAGAAATAAAAACAAAGTTTGGTATTGATAGACAATTGTTCAGTTCACAATCTCCTCCTACAATTTGAGAACATTTGAGTGGAATATCCACTTCCAACTGTACTGTAATCCTTCTTGAACTAGGAATTAATCAAACTTTTAAAATACATTAACAAAAGAATATACTAAGAAAAATTTTAACTAATACCTGTATCCATTGTAATATATGTTTCACTGAAAAAAAAAATCAATATAACAGAAGAAATAAAAATGGCAGCTGCAGCATGGTGGAAAGTTATGGAATCAACCATTGTAAATTGCTGGAATAAAACACAGATATTGCAATGCCAGTTTTCTATAACTAATCAAGATGACCATGAAGAGGCTGAGGACATTGCTGATTTGTGACTCAATTACTTCAAACCAATATTTCTACAAATGCAACTTTTGACAAATTTGTCACTGTAGACCAGAATTTATTGATTTCACATGAATTCATAGATGCTGAAATTGTCAGCATCTATGAATTCATGCTGGCAATTGCACATCTTTGCAAGACATGCAAATGATGTGAATGCAAGTGAAGAGGAGGAGTCTGCAGATGAAGAAAGTCAAAATCAATCTCTAGAATCAGACAAAGACAACAGACAAAGTTACTTTGTCTGAAGCAGTAGCTAATGTACAAAAATTTTTCAAATGATAAAAAAATACAAAATGCAAAATTTTTTGTCAATTTATACTAATGTTAGTGATGACATTTACAAGCAGCTAAATAGTATACAAAATTTTGTACTAAATTCAGAAGTGAAAACATTTGTGCAAGAAAAATTACTGACTTTGTTTAAAAACAAATTAAATAAAGCAGAGGCATTTTATATTGATTTGAAGTTTGTGTTTTTTCTTCACCAAACAAATCACAGTTTAAAAATTAAACAAATACAATTTTCTTAATTTCTAATTTATTTTAAAGCTGCAGTGATAAATCTATAATAAGTTAAATCAAAAACTTATAAATGAAAGATAATTATTAAAAAAAAACACGAGAAATTAACCCAGCAACAATTACAGTACAATGTAGACAGACTGTGGCAAAAATTCCTTAATGTTCACTTTGTATTGCTATGCTTTGCCCTGCATGCAGTGTGTCACTACCTTAAATCTCTAGTTTATGCTCCTTTATTAATTAAATCCTCAGTATAGTATTCATATAGTATGTACAGTACAGTATTCATAATGGTAAATTTAGTAAAATGGTAAAAAAATGTGAAATTCTGTTTTAAGGAAATATCAGTTGTAACAACATGATACAATAGTCCCACAGATTTCGTTATAATGGAATTTTGCCTTATTACTCTAAAATATAATGATTTATTATTGGATATAATTGTTAATAAGGATTTTATTTAATAGATTATTTAAGCTTTCTATATACTGTGTGTTTAAATTTCTTATAATTATTATTAATTACAAAGAATCAATATGTGGCATTCATAAATATACAGTAATATTAAAAAACTTGACAATATAGTTAATAATCTATTCTAAGAATTTTTATCTTACTAATCATTACTAACAACCACACAGGGGATTGATTACCGTAATCCAAATTTATTTGGATTACGGTAATCAATCCCGTG
>WUQG02040893.1:0-10670 GCA_011317285.2 Androctonus mauritanicus | reverse complement strand
AGCGAAGTTTCTAATGATCACCATGAACCGTCCACATTTCTAGTGGGTTCGCCCATGACGTGGAGGATGGATTTAATCGATTCTGAATGGATTCCGTCTAAAATCTGGAAGTGTGTAATCAGAATTATACCTGGATATTGTAGAGTGGAAGAACAATATGATACCATTTTGACAGGAAAATTCTTAGATTGATAAGCCAACGCTGTGATCTGGAATTCCAGATTACAGATTAGCGGTCGAGACAGACGTTGATAGCCATCCTTCAACTAATGGCCTTTCCTCCCATGGATCCGGCGACTTATGGTGACCATTCATAGTTAATATAGTCTCAGCTTGCTGCTTACTAATCACAAAAAATGGTATAAATACACAAAAAGGAAACGAAAAAACATCAATTCAGATAACGTAACGCTGATTCCAATTTTATTCTCTATTTTTAAAAGCTTGATCATCATCTTTAAAGTAAGCAATTAAAAAATGTGAAAATAAGAAATGATTGTTACACTTGCTTCTCGGAAGTGTAGAAAAGTTATATGCTAGAAAACGTGTACAACAATAACTCTCACTATTATCATTAAAAACATCTTATTGAATATCTGGAATGTTTCAGAAGTTAAATAAAATGAAGGTGAAATAATGTTAACAGTAAAAACTTGATCATTTTGCTTTTTGCTTAAACATGTTTTGTGGAAAGTGATATTGTAAATATATGATTGAGATTAATCATTCATTTAAGAAAAATCAAATTTTTTATTTATTTATGTTCTATCAGCATAGTTTAAACGTAAAAAGCAAAATGATCAAGTTTTTACTGTTAACATTATTTCACCTTCATTTTATTTAACTTCTGAAACATTCCAAATATCGAATGATATAGTATTGTTTATTATTGCAGTTTGTATTTTTTTAATTGCACAGACTTACACAAAAGATAACTGAATTTTTCAATTTTTAAAGAATTTTTTTATATTCTAAAAATATAAAATATACGGTATAGTATATCTTATTATTAAATATATTTAAATTTTTAAATGTAATGTAAATTTAAACTGAAGATTACATAATTCAGTTTGGTATAATTAAAATTACTTGTTTACGGAACAAAATGCATTACCATAACAACAACAGTTCTAATTAATTTTATGTAGTTGCTATATCAATATGTTAAGAGTTTCATGTAGTTTCAATGTACATTCAGATCGAAGAGTGCGAAGATGACGAGTTATTTTATTGCTGTGTTATTGTTGTTTAATATAAATTTGAAATTTTCTAAAGCAGGTAAGTACAAATAAATAATCATAAGTCTTATAGATTAAACTGGATGATTGAAACTCTTTATAATTATTATCATCGAATGTTTAATTATATAAATTTATATCATATAATACAGTATAATGTTTTCATGATTTTGTACGTGAATCTGCGGCAGTCAAACTCATTACGGTATATTTAAAATGAAGATTCAGATGAAAATAATTGTTAAAATTTACTGATAATTTTTTTATTCATTTATTGATTCGGAATTAGTTGAAAATGTGAAGCGCGCGAGACTGATTGACGAAATTGACAGTCGTTTGCCTTATTGCGGTTAATGGCGCATTGCGGGTAAGGACGAGTGATAAAGCTAGGCTATGAGACACAGAGACTACAGTGTAATAAACCAATAACTTCCTTTATTTCAAAAAGAGATTTCTTTACAAGTTATGTTTCGACAATCTTGTAGAAAGCGAGAGAATATCTCTAATGTTAGGAATAATCCGGATAAGATGGTTACAGTTCTGGTTCACTAGCACTGGCACTTTTTCTATTGTAGCGGTTGAAGAAAATATTCGTCGAATCAGGATAAAGTCGTGAACAATGGACGATGTAGTAAGCTATTTCCTTGCTGGCTGAGAGACTCCGTTGAATTAAACAGTCTCGTTTGTCGATCGCCGATTAACAGAACGAACGAATCACCAAAAGAAACCAATCTTGCTTCAGATCACTGAGCAAAAAACTCACTCGAGATCTCTTATGTACGAGCTCCAGTATCTCTAGCCTTTGCTCTTACTTTTCCCGGGGAAAGACAGGATGTTTATCTTTAATAAGAAGACGATATCTAGAACAATAAATTTCACCCTTCAACAGCGTGTATTCTTTCATTATAAATCGTTTTTATCGGGGGACAAGAATCCACGAGTTTGATATGATTATACGATACATTATCGTATTTCTCCCATCAATACGTCTCTCTCCCCCTTGGAAATTCCTTTCTCCGTCTCTCCCCTGTTTTGAATAAACCAAAAAAAAAACGAGATTTAAAGATGAGGAAAGACATATCACATCCCTTCCGAATTCCTATCCCTCACAAAAAGGAAACAACGAATCGCCCGTTGAATTAACTCAATATTTTCCAGTGTTAATATTTTTTGAAGATATTTTTTCTGATGAAGATTTCTTTAGAGTAACAGCATTTCTAAGTAAATTCTTATCTATAAAAATTTCTGTGATACTTTGAGAATTCTTCATTGTCTATTGAATATTTTTTAAATGATCTGATATTATTTAAATCATTTTTTATGACGCTCTCATATTCAGATATGTATTATGATAGACTTGCAGTTTAAAACATTATGGATTCTCAGATTTTCTAAAGCTATGGTCACACTGTGCAATTTTTCGCCGCGTGCGCAACTGCAACAGCAACGGCAACGAGTTGCAGTGGCCAAATAGTGATCACACTAGGAAACGTAGCTTGCGATGCAATAGATAATCAGCCAAAGAGACTATGATAAAATCATTTATCTATCTTGCATGCATAAAAAATTTTCTTGCTTTTCATTGGTTGTGAGCTTGCAATTTTGTCCAGGAAAATAAACTAACTCCTTTTCAAACACGTTTGAAGTCGGGCGCTATTCCGAGAGCGTTTACCAATTTTTTAGAAGAGTCATGGCTGTTACAATCTGCGTGAGGTGGAAAATTGCACTGTGTGACCTCGGCTTAAGAATTAGGAGAAATACATTTATTCGTTCCATCTATATTCAGGATACCTGGAATCAGCAAAACTGTCAGTTTACTTTATTTCCCATATTCATCTTTTTCTTTAAAAATTCGAATGAATGCTTGCGAATAAATATATTTTCATTTTATTTTATATTCGTACTGACTGTTTATTTTCTGTACACATCAGATTAGCAATTTTTTATATGCATTCATTCATCATGAATTGATTTTAAAATTTAAGAAGTGCTCATTTTCGATCTTGCGAAATCTATTATAAATAACATTTGACGTTGATTTTCAATTATTTAATATCTATTCTAGCATATAATATTCCATTAGTAAGAAGATTTACATGTTTTTTAAACACTCTAAAACTGTTAACTATGAGAAATGAAGTACCAAGTATTTCTGCCATCTTTCTAGGTAGAGAATTTCAATTACCGTATATTTAACATATAATACAGTAGTTTTTAATTTTTTAAATAATAAATGATTATTTTTAATTAAATTTTAAAAATTTATTTAATGCAGCAAAGCAGTGCATCACGTGTTTCGAAATAAGTCACGAATATGTTTTCGATTATTAATATCAATTTTAAAAGTTTTAAAAACAGATAAGTTAAATTATTATAAACATTAACAGAGATAAATTGGAACATTTATATTATATATACTTATTATGATTTAATATATAATTACTTAAATTTAGTTATAAAATACAGTGATCCGTTTCATAGACACATTCAAAATCACAAGATTCAGATAAATTAATTGTTAAAATATAGATCTAATATTCAAGAGCCTCATCTATTTATTGATTCACAATTTTTGAAAAGCAGACAACGAAATCTGTTATTAATTTCACAATTTAACTTTTCTACTAGCTTCCATATAAAACTAAATTTTAAACACAGGTAAACCTCATATATTACAATTTCCTACAACACAGTTTGGCTGTAATACGATTAGAAAATTTCGGAAACCCTCATATATCATGTTGTTTTTACGACTCTGTTTTTATTTAACACATTTAGAAAATTAGCTTTATCCTCCTACAACACAAAATATTTTCAGTAATTTTATAAATCCAGATTATGGACACACAATACACGTATAAAATGTTCATTGGGAAATACTTTGGAAAAATCAGTCATGAATGCAGTTTCGCTACTTCACTGTGAGAGTGACGATATGCAATCTATATTCAATTTCCATTTGAGTTAATTGTCGAACATTGAGTATTTTGTGTCCAAACGTTCAATTCTTGGATAAAAAGAAAGATTTTATTCTTCACTAAAAGAATGTGAAATATGAAATAAATTTCAATAATATAAGAAATTCTAGTTTTTATAACTTTAGAAGAAACTTTTTTCATAAATTTTTTCGGGTATGTGATAAAGAATCATTGCTTTGTAGGGAGCAATAAAACAATTAATTACTAAATGAATACTACATAGGCTGTATACTTTCTTCTTTCTTTTTTTATGTGTATTTTTTTCTTTTTGTGTCTTATGTATATATTTTTTTTTCTTCGTGTCTCGTGTTATTAATATTCTGAATAAAAATTAATTTTCTTATGTGTAATTAAAGAAAGATTGTTTTCACTTATATATGAAACTGTAACTCTCTTTTTTGGTATTGTCTCCAAGTTTCATATAATACGAAGTTTTTTAAAGCCTATCTATCACGTTATACTAAGGTTATCTTTACTTCAGATAGAACTATATCCAACAGTTTCTTCATTATCACCTTTCCTATCAGGAATTCAAATAATCCTATTTCTGCAACAATACAGTTACTCTTTTTCCCCAAATTTTTAATTATAGTAATTGTAATTGCCCTAAATTTTCAATTAATGTGAAAGTTCTCAATTTAAAAATTTCTTTCAAAATAGGATAATAAAATGGATGAAATATGATATTATTGGGAATTTTTTCACTTTTAGATTGGAATAAGAAGTAATATGAATAGTGTACCAGGTGATGTAAAAATAACAGAAAAAATAAAAATTCAATAACTTGAAAGGTACAGAGAGTAGTACGACGTGATTTACAAAGAAATGCACAGAAAGATATAGGATTTTTAATAGGGAAAAATTTTATTGCCAGAATAATTACATTTGCCACCGATATATGGCAAATGTAATTATTCTGGCAATAAAATTTCAGTTATATCAGCAGTTTGTACGGGCTCATCTTGTATTCTCAGACATACCAAAAGACGGCTCCCTTGATCCACCAAATAGATACTACAGAATGAAATCGTCTGTGAGAATAATCTCGGCATATTCATAAAATTCGTGCATAGGTGTTGGCATGGCTAACAGCGCTAGGTCCAAAGAATGAACAAAGCATGAGTACAGTAAACCTGCGCAGGTGCACCAAGCCGGGGGTTGTGTCCATTATATCCGCACCTCGTGCACAGAAGCGACCTTTACTTGGCCGAGAATGCGACTTAACCGCCGCTACCGTATCTGTCCACAGAAGAATCGAAAACCCAAGGGGCTGTATTTGTTACATTGTGTTCTCCGAAAACAAAAGCATCTTGTTCATCCATTACCGCGACGAAAAGACGCCAGCTGCCGGCCGAAACGTCCAACAAAGTCCGAGTCTATTCCTTACTAAGAACCCTTAACTCCTCTTCGAAAGGGCGGGGAGGACGCGTGTCACGTGCGCTTCCCCTCTTAGAAAGAGAGCGAGAATCTCTCCCGCTTCGAACCCAATGCAGTCTACGGGTAGCCATTAACTACAGCAGCCACTGGTGGGACGACATTGACCAACGCCGTGCAATGGCCGAGCTCTGGCGCCTTGCTGCGGTCGAATATCGCTCGGGTAACTCTAAGAGAATTTTATGATTTCCTAAGAAATCAAGCTTCCTCCAATCTGGAGACGAACCCCCTACAGTTCGAGCCAGACCAACGTTAAGGCTTCTATCCCTGAGACATTTATCTTATCGGCACGCTACGCATCTTGTGATTTGGGCACTTTCAGAGAACTCTTGCCTCACGCAGAACATACGTCGGGCCGATTCTTAATCCCTGACCTATGAGAATTCGGGCGGTAGAGTAGTCAACTACAGAGCATCCACCGGCGAGAGTTGGCTGCTCCCAGGCTCTGCCGATCCAATAGAAACATCTTCACTTGGGATACTGTCTAGATTACTCGGTTAGCCCATCCCGAGTTTACCCGACATTGCAGAACCTCTCTATTGAAAGTCAAACGAAATTCGAAAGAACTGAACGGATTTCATCAATTATTCCCATATCTCGGGTATGGGTTACCCAGGTCCGATCAAGAATGCACCGTAGGGACACCGGCGTAAGTCAGCATATGCAGGAGACAGGTACAGGGATTCTTGTAAACTGACAATATTGGGAGCCTCTTAGTGTATCCAAAAACTACGAACGTATCGGCCCGGCTTGAAAACAGATATAGATATGGTGATTGCCGCCAGGGGAGTCCTCTCGCCACGTCAAGGCGAGCTCCGCTCGAGAGGAGCAGTTTGTACAGTGATGCAGCACAGTTGCAATGCGGCTGGAATTAGAAATGTTCACTCTGACGGCAGTCATTTATGACAATGGCTGTCAGACGTGGCAGGACACTCTGCACAGCGTCAAAGAGGTTTCAGCTATAATTCCTGTCATATAATGACGAATAGCTTCTTTCAACATGGCTAGTAATCGTAACCAATCTATATATACATGTGACTTCAAGTAGCCCCACAATCAAAGGTCACAAAGTGAAGGTCTGAAAATTTTGGTGGAAATTTACGCTGGAAAGCACGATTGAGAACATGGTCATCACTAAATATCGAATGCAGCAAGTGCTGGACAGAAGTTGTGCAGAGGTGCTCCATCTTACATGACTGTTATACTATGGATCGCTTGCCTGTCTTGCAAGGATGGAATGGTGCTCTTAAAAGTGCTGCATAACGATCGTCTGTAACAGAAAGAGTTCGAAATGTATCATTGCGGACTTCCGTAAAGAAAAAGGGACCTATAATAAATGACGCAGTGATCCCGCAGCACACTCTCATCTTTGGCTGATGAAAAGGGGTTTCCTCAATCCTATATCGGTTCTCTTTCGTTCAGATGCAGTTCGTGGACCTATATAGCGTGACTTTTTGCTGGAAAATGTAACTATTCTGAGAAAAAATTTTGCTATTAAAAATTCCCATGGCTTTCTGCGCATCTCTGTGAAAACCGCATCGTGCTGCTGTCTGTACTTTTCGAATTATTGAATTTTTATTTTTTCTGTTACTTTTGGATCACCAGATATATTCGTTGCCATGAAGCAAAATAATTCTTGTAAATATTACATAGTTTGAATGAAATTTATCTATTATTTAGTCCATCTAAAGAATAATATTGTTTATATAGATTGATATTGGATTTTTATTTGCTGTTTGGATGGGTATCTACTAAATTATCATTATCTTATATCTTATTAACGGAAATCTGGCTTTTTATTGAGCCAGATTTCTGTTCAATATATATGCTAATTTATGGATTTTCTATAATAAGATTGTGATCGGCCATATGACCGCGTAATTGCTTACCACCTTGAAGGGTCGGTTGGAATCCGGGTTATTTTGTCAGAAGGGATCCTGGTTCTGTCCCGTAATTCCCATTCTTCGGTCTTGTAGTTGACCGTCTCTCGTGATGGTCAGCTACGTTGGATTCTAAAAACGGCATATGTTCAAAATATCCCTTATACTTTGCCGGATTAATTCAAATTTACATAAGATAACGTATATCTTAATGTCCATTGTGGATTGCAAGAACTTTTATCTAATAGCAATCCTGACCTAAGCTAACTCTTTTTCGTTTCACGTCCTTTCTCTTTCTGCATAATACATCCCGAATCTCTCTATACTGATATTTTTTATGTTAGAACATTCACTGAATCTATAAGTATAATTTTTTAAAAGTAACAATTATTGTAAATTATAAATGAAGTTGAAATATTCTTTGATTTTTCATATATTTTATTTGAGGAGATATACTAATTTCGTATTTTAATTCTGTGATCCAGATATCTTAAATTGGAGTAGCGTATACCAATTCTTAAGAAACGATATTATAGAAGAAGCATTCAATTGAAAACCATCGAGTTAGATAAATAAATTGTTATAATAATCTATAGATATTTGTGATAAAGGAAAATGATCAATTATAATCTATAATGAGCAGTAATAATATATAATATAATAGTCTGTGATAATCTGTAATAATAATCCGATTTTAATTGTCAAAAATGAATAAATCAGGATTAATTAAATAGCTTCATATGATAGATAGGTAAAACTGTATAGTTACCATACATATTTAATATAACTAATAATAAATCATTATGCAAACATATATGAAAAAATCAGGTTAAAAAGTTCAAAATATTATCTAAGATTAAAATTTTTAAATAGGTTATAGTTTTATGCCCATCTTTACTTCAATAATCAAACTAAAAGAGAGCCAGTGCTTTAGAGGAAATTGTACGTTTATATGCGCAAAAAGAATATTCCAATTCTCTACGAAATTCTGCTCATCTGATTTTGAATTTTTGTTGTAGATAATCGAATAATTCAATTTGTGAAAAATTTCTTACAGCTGTTACATTTAAAAATACAATTTATTTAATAACTAAATAAATACAGTTTTAAGAACGAATTACGTAGGGATATTTTCCGTTTTCTTCAATATTGGTGCAATAAAGAAATAAATAATGCATTTTATTTTATTATGACAAAAATCAGTCTTTGTAAAATTAATAAAATTTAAATATTTGTTTAATGAATATGAGTATTTCTAAGCCTAAATATTTGAATAAGAATCAAACTGCGTTAAATTGTTATATTTGCTACAGAAAAAATTATATTAAAAAACCAATCAAATCGAATGTCCATTTGTTCCTTCTTGATGATTACGAAAAGTAAAAGTTCGGTTTGCGTCATTTCGCTTTTACGGAAGACCTACATTAATACCTGTGTTTCGTAACCGAAAGTAATACCGAGAAGATTTCCGCTTTTAGTACAAAGCCGATAGCCGAATGGTGATGTAGTAGCTAAGTATTCTGAGGAGCTACGTTCAGTTCTGTATCCTATATCTTCACACTTTATTTATAATTCATAGAGACTTTATGTTTATCATATAATTTCTATTTTTACTATAAATTAATGTTATTTTAGGTTTTATGTGTTATTTGATATGACTTCCTCGGTTATTTATTGGGTCTGAGATGTTTAAAAACTTTTCCCATATAATTTAAGGTAATTTCTTCTCATTTAGCGCCATTTTGGCTTACGAAAGGTTTCATAGGAACTTTCGTAAAGCGGAGAAACTCTCATCGCTATTTACCAAAATCGTGTAGCAGATTGATTTTTGTATTCATCTCCCAAGTTGCAAATGTTTGAATAGTGAATCTATCTGCTTATTGGCATTACAATTTTTCGTAGTATTCAGGATAAAAAGTCAATTTTTTTACCATTATTTCGTTTTTGTTTAAATTACTTTCCAAGAATCGTTCTCCAAAGGAAATAACTAAAAAACGAAAGGCTTAATGCAAGCATAGGAGAAAATATTTTTAATCATTTTTCTAGATATTCTATAATAATAATATGTAATTTCATACTGTAGCAAAATATTAAGTGTAAAAATTAGTCTCCTAAGTATTAGTCAAATAAAATTTAGGTGCTAAGATAAATGTATTTTGATTTTCTCTTAAGAAATTCACTAATTGTTATTGAAATATTATAATATTCTAAATTCTCTTACAAGTTAGAAGATATTTAATTCAATTTTGGATTGTATTCAGGCATTTTATATTTGCTTTTAAATTGATAAAAATATAAAAGATCATTGTTTTTATGGTATTTATGTTTGAAATCCTTTCAGGAAACGAAAATGAAAGCTATATTTGGAGGATCGCCGGAATAAATGTAAGTATTATTATGACGAGTTATTTTTTATATTTCTCGAACACTGATACGTTCTAATAGAAAAATATTGATTAATCAGGATCCTTATTATATGAAACTTGACAGTACTGGAGAAAAAATTATCAAAACGGCGCAATATGACATCTTCAAAATACTTCAGGATACATTGGATTTCAGGTATTTTTTTATTTTAAAAACTTTAATATTATGGAACTTTTCAGCAATGCGTTTGATAGTATTTGTAGTTACGTCAAAACTTTTCTATCTCGTTTATGCTTTATATAGAATGAAACAGGTTATAGTAAAAGGTTAGATTTCTGCGTTTATGGACGAAGTCAATTGCTTCAAAGAACCATTTCTGTTCTCATAAAATTGAATGATTAAATAAATCGCAGTCAAGCGCTTTCGGACGTAGGGCCATCATCAGTGTGATAGCATTGAAACCTGCGAATATAAGAAGATTATTTAAATTTTAAAAACTTAAGATGCTTTAACTAATTTAATATAAGGTTAATGAAACAAATAACTATACATTATAAAATAAAGAATTACAAATATATATATTATATAAAAATAAAATAAAAAATTAACATTGTTTAATAAATACGAATTAAATAAATAATGAGAGCAGAACTTAACAAAACGACTATGAGTTTTATTTAATACATACAGCAATTAAAATTTACTATTTTTTTTAAATCTACAGGTGCATTATACAGATCCCTGATTTAATATTATTCCATATGATGTCTCTG
>WUQG02040882.1:0-10672 GCA_011317285.2 Androctonus mauritanicus | reverse complement strand
GTACCGCCAGGCCTTGTTTAGAGCCCATCTGGACTCTAACCGGCCTTACTACGGTTCCTACGACTCCTACATGTCTCCCTCGAAATATTCCTGGCCCGGAACTACCTCCATCAGACGAGGACCCACCAAAAGGACCTATTACTACTACGATATGCCCTATTACTCCTTCCACTATCCTTCTTACTACTCATCCTACCTCTCTCCCTATTCCTATTCCTACCGACCCTACAAATATTACAGACCTTCCTCTTCCTACTACTACCTTACTGACCCCACTTACTACTACTATAGCTACTACTATCCTTCTAAACAATGGTCATATCCAAGCTACTACGATCTGATCGACTACGACTTGTACGACTTGAAGAAGTCCCGCTCCGACTCCAACCTGCGAAAATGTTACTCGATGGACGACCTGAGCTACAAGGCCGACGATTATTGGGTGCCCCTGTCGTCTTACCTGTATCGCTCTCCCTCGGCCACAGATCTGACCGAACTCGACCTGAAGAGTAAGAAACGTTGGAGGGAGTTGGACGAGCTGGAATGGCAGCTCAAGCAGGGAAAGTTGGACAGCTACAGCTCTCTGGTTTGGGCCGATAAATGGTAAGTTTTGTTTCGTTAGCTATGCAAAATTAAATCGCGAAAGGGTTATAGCGATTTGGCGATACCTTCCTCCATCTTAGTCTTCTCGGCAGTGAAGAGGAGTCAGGAGGAAAGCCGAACCTCCGGAAGGATGGGGAAGGCGCGATTTTGTTTGGCTGAGCGTCAATCGACTGAGTCTCGTTCGTATATGTGGAAGTCGAAAATTCCCTCTCGGCAATGTGGGCCAGAAGTTAAAAATATCTCAAATTCCGTTCGAGTGAGACGACGTCGCGAGTTTAGCTTTTGCAAGTAATCTTTGACTAATTCAATTGCTGTATTCTCAAGAAATTTGTTTTGGTCTTTCTAGGAGGCCCAGAAGTCGGCTGAATCGTTGGCTCTAAATTGTCCAAGGACACCCGAGCTCCTCCGACGCTTCGCCGATTTTTAAACATTTTTGTTAAATCTTCAACTTGTCTCTGAAAATTTTCTTTAAAATGTAGTTTTGTTTTTTTGGCCAAGGGAGTAAAAAAAAATCTCACAACCCTATGGTTATATAAGGTTTGTTGTTTCATATTGTATTAATGACACCCGAATGTGACAAAACTCGTCGACAGATGGCGTTACGTAACAAGGACTGTCAACCCCGAGCCGACCTTGCCGCATCAGGTGTTAGCCATTTTGGCAAGATTAGCTTTCTTCTCCGTGTTTGGTTGGAGAGGTTTGGAGTTGGTGCCGAGCCAAAATCAACAGCCCATCCCGGATATCCTTACCTGAACGACATTCGGCGTCACCTTCCTCCACCCACGTGACCGGGGCAGGTGTTTTAATCGCGAAAAAAATGACATTTTTTTTTGATGTTTCTATCCCGACAGCAAAGAGTTCCAAAGCAAACTCGACACTGTGAGCAAGCGACTGGCCGAAGCCGAATTGTCTCTCAAGACTGACGTTTACGGTTCAGGAAACAAATTCCAAAGCGATTTAACTGATCTGGCTTACCAGTTAGAGGGAACATACCGACAGAACGAAGAACTACTGAAGGTGGTCAAGAGACAAGCTAAGCATCTGACCGTGAGTGCATCTTCCTCTCTCTGTCCTCCGCCCTCCAATCGCATGCGACTTTAATCTGTCGCCCTCTGTTGCAGGAGCTGCACTCTAATTACGACGGCGTCAACCAGCAGGTGCAGGATGCCGTGGATTACTTGATGAAATATCGTGAAAAGTGTCATACTCTTCAGAAAGAACTGGACGAATTGCGATCGTCCATCGGCATTTCAGATCACGTGAGTTGAATCCCCTTTCTTAATTCGTCTTTCAGGCTGTTGTGGATTTACATTGTTCTCTCTCTCTCTCTCTCTCTCTCTCCAGAAGATAACTACTACCTATATCTATGAATGAAGATGCCAGGTGTAACGCCATCTGCTGACGAAAACCACATATTGTTTTTGGAAGGAGGACCGTACGAGTCCATTTAAAATTTGATTTGGAACCGCTTCACTCACTGCCACAGCTTTGACTGCCATTTCGATCGCAAAGTTTATAGAAGAAAAAAGTTAGTCATCGTTTGTTTGAAATAAAAAGCAGTTGAGAGTAATATTAATTTGTATATCCG
The DNA here is from genome assembly GCA_011317285.2 of Androctonus mauritanicus. Taxonomy (NCBI): domain Eukaryota; kingdom Metazoa; phylum Arthropoda; class Arachnida; order Scorpiones; family Buthidae; genus Androctonus; species Androctonus mauritanicus. The sequence continues at coordinate 8,481 of WUQG02040882.1, read as the reverse complement.
AATGTACTTCATTTTTGATAAACAAACTCGATTAGAATCTTCATCTACAGTTAATAATTAGTGGCAAAGTGCGAATTCTCGATATCCATCTGTTTTACTGTTTTTTTTTTTTTTTTTAATTCGTGTTGCGCTCTTTAGCAAGATTCTAAGATTTACGTACATAATTAAAGATTTTGAAGAGATTGTCTATGAAAATATCAGAATGGATGATAAATGCATACAAAGGAAAGAGATCCAAGTCAACATTATATAGAAGCCTATCAAAGTATCAACATCCTTTCAATATAACAAGAATACATCAAAATATAAGCTCTATCTAATAACAATATTTTCTCTCTTTAGTCCGTCAGTATAGAACACATTAACAGTCGTAGTTTCTCACTACTGTTAACATTCTTTTCAGTGTTTGCCAGAATGAACATTATCGTCTTTCTCAATTGCACACCAGAGAAAGCGAGCATACAATTAGTATTTTCCGTCATATATCGCTTATCTGTTAAAAATGGCAATCACTTTAATCTGATCTAGAGTTATTCTACGATATTCTCGATTTATAATTAAGCAATTGCGTCACGCTATTTAAATTCCGCGTTCTGTAGCGTGGTTTGATGTTCTATGATGAATGTCAGCCAAACGTCACAGTAGTTTTACCTGGTGTGACGTTTGATTGACATAACAAACCACGATATCAATAACAGACGCCAGATACGCTTCCACGGCCAACGACACTACTCAGCTGTGGTTAGGAGTGACGTCACAAAAGCCACCGCCCGTCCCGAAAATATCCCGCGATCGGTTTTCGAAAGACGCGTCTACGTCCCGTTTAATATCGCAAACGATAAAGTTGGCGCGGCGCCTATCTTACCTCGTGTCTTCCTGACGCCGAATGAGCGATAAATGGGATTCTCGACCCACCATCGTATTTATATATCATTCATCTCGGGTACATCACACGATCGACGCGATTTGTTGTGATGTCATATCCAAAATGGCTTCCGGTTCGGATTCCCATCGGAAGCGAGTACGCATCTCCCGATTTTTTGGAAAATATATGAAGAGGACCCCTCTGAGAATCGGAAGCCCTCTTTCCGAGAAGATCAACGACCCGATAAACATTGCGTATGCGTTTTTCTCAGAAAGAGTTGCCAACTATTGACACTTCCCACTGGCAAAGATCTCACTGTGCAGATCGGAAGTCAAGGCCATCACGCTAATCCATATCGGCATAATCTAGATAAGACCTAATCGTCAAAACGATACAAACAGAACTTATAACAACAACAAGAAATGATTGACAGAATTTTCGCGCGTGAAAATATCACAAAATTCACTGCTGGTCCTGCCCAGTCATGTTTTTATCAATATCTCAATAAAAAAAACATTAACATTACGCAATGTTTTTTTTTTAATTCGGTATGATGCAATGTAAAATATTTATCGTCAGTCAATCGTTATCAATGAGGATCTCTTACGTTCTTTATTTTAAATATGAAAGGAATGAAAATATTTATCATATCAAATTTATCAATTGAAAGAAAACATTTTTTTTATCTATATTGAAAATTTTTTTAATAAATATCCATAGATAATATATCGAAATGTTTATCGCGGGATGACAACCGCGTGATAATTTTTTACAGTAATATATATCATAGTTTTCTTGGTCACTATGCTAAACAGAATGATTTTAACTGTAGAATAAAAGAAAATCGATGAAAAGTTTTCTACACATTTGTTTTAGCATGTGTTGCGGAAGTCAAATAGTACAATTCTCTTATTATAAAAGACTATTTGGCAGGCATTCTTAACATTTTTTCCCCTTAAGTGAGCACCTTTTGACACTTAAATCGTAGAGTGGGTGCTCTTAAGTGATAGTGAGAAAAATACTTTCTAAAGAGCAATGCCCCGAACACTAGGTTAAGAATTCCTGCTATATAGTTTAAATTTTGAGAATTTATTGGAAGGCTAACGTTATAATTTATTTTTTAATTTTATAATTATACGCACTAAACGTAGACAAGAGTTCTTTTTACATTAAAAAAAAAAATCATAAATGGATCAACGATTATCTTCGAATGTACCATTTGACCCCATATTGCATTTGCTAATTTCTAAAACGAAAAAAAAAAATTAGATCTGATTATCTGGTAACAAACTTTGATAATCGGCAAAGTAAATTAGAAAAAAATAATCAGTAATAAATGTTACTCGATTGCGTCACGAAATTTAAGGAAGCGCGGAATTTTCGTTTTCTTCGATACCGCGGAAGAATGAGAGTAAAAACGTCAATCGAATTTTAAATTCGGATACAATCCATTGGCCCAGTTTAAAAAAAAAAATCGTATGGCATCCATCGAAAAAAGTTGATTTTCGCACTCAAATTTTACCGCGAGTACAGTTTGTAACATGGTAAACCTCCATTGAAATGTTTATAGTTTTATGTAACGGCGCTGATAGATAAATTTGACCACTGTCTAAAGAAAGGAAACCAATTCACAAGCTATCAGAAATGCTAGTTACAAGATTTAATGATCGTTAAATAATGCTATTGTAGTCGATTCTTTCATTTGATCGAGCTACGAGTCGATGTTAAAAAAAATAGAACTCAATAATTAGAATTAACGGTTACGTCGCTCCTAACGTCTTCCCTCTTTTTTTTTTTTTATTATAGCCACCTGCCGTCAATACTTGGCGTCATTAGAATAAAAATAATAATTTCTTCCACAGCTATATTAATCAAAAATTTATAATTTTTTTTATTTTTAATTGGGTTATAAATAAATCAACCTCTTCTAGAACAATTAAATATTAAAGTTTTATACCTTTCTGCTGAACCAATGAGCGATTATTTTACATTTTCTAATACGAAAGATTGATGTCCTTTATTTTTTATACTGTATAGAGAACTTTACGAGAAATTTTTCTTTGATTTATACTTCGATATGTTTTGATGATCGTTATCGAACAAGCGATCAGTAGGCGATGTAAAATTGTTAGTTTATTAAAGCGACACGAGTGTAGATGATGAGAATGACGTCACATAGTGGGATGATTAACTCGTACAGAGTTTTTTGAGTAAACACAAAAACTGCCTGCGTTTGTTTATTTAATAAATTATTTATCCAAAATAGAAAAACAGCAATATTTTTCGCGCACAAGTTTGCGAGTGTTGATGGTGATGTAATTGTTTTCGTAGTTGCGTATTGTGTAATTTTTTAAGTGAATGAATCGAATCAGTATAACGAAAATTATGGATAATATCACTAAAATTAATGATTTCGGTAAATTAGAAGTTTTCCCCCCTTATTGATGTATTTAAAGACAGATTTATATTATTAAGATCTGAAAATTTCTTATACTGAACTGCGAACCCGGAAGATTGGTAATTCTAGCGAATTGTGTTGCAAGAATTACCAGTTACACGTAATCGGATGCAATTCTAGTTTTTGAAATTCGATTGATGATAATTGAACGGAGATGTATCGCATCGCGTCGCGAGCCGTACTTCGCGTTGCGTATCGCAAATGGAAGGAACTTAAAATATTTCTGTGAATCATCGTTTTGTCATCATTCTTATGATGTAATTCACCTGTAGCTTGAATATCTTCTCTCCTAAAATGCAAATGGTCTTATTTTGGAACATTCATCACGTTAACTGAATCATTCTTAGCGACGCTACGGATGGTCGACGCCTAATGTATTCGCGTCGCGTTGTAAATTCAAGTTTTCTTATTAACATAATTATAATCATCTACTTAAGATTTTTTTTTTTAAAGAACTGTTAAAGAATGTTTTCAAAGCGGATAGCGCTTTCCATCTTACACTATACGAATCTGATTTTAGTTTGGTTTCATAAATTTTGTGAAAAAAAAACAATAATTCATGACTACCATTATTTTTCTTTCATAATGTGCCATATTTGAATAACATTTATAGAAAGTAATTATGTTTTCACGTTTACACATCTTCATCGTTATTTTTATTCAAATAAAACAGATTATAAAGTTTATTTGTATGACTTAATTAAACCCCAATGAACAGTTGATTTCTGTATAACGCTTGGGGGGTATGTTCCTTATGTGAATCTGTATTATACAAAGCCGTATAGGTAATATCAGGTTCGTATAATACAGTGCGCGCTAGTATAGCGCGTTATATGAACACACTCAGTTTTTTCGTCGCGTTATAAGGATTCCGTGTTATACGGAATCCTTATCTATATAAATCGAGCAATAAAATTACCTACCAAAAATAGACAAACTGATTCACATTTTTATCCGAAATAAATGGATCTCCTTCAAATAGTTTAACCATGTTGTCAAGAACACCAATTGCAACAATAGGTCTATAATAAACGTTTCCACTTTGAGACGAGGCCAAACCTAGGACAAGATATCCGTTTTACCAAATTCCAAACAATCTTGTTACTGTTTTTCGTGTTTTATGGTGGGCAGCATTAACTTCAGCAATTGTTGTCGGATGTAAATTGTGTCAACAAACGCAGTCGCCAGGATAAAACGTCTCAAAACAAATAAGACTATTCTACTGTTCAAATTTTAAACTAAATTGTGACTTATCAAAGTACAAAAACCGTACGATCTTATCTGGCAATAGATTAGATTTCTGATATTTTAATAATAATAGCAAATTAATATGATAATTCAGATATGATACAGATTGGATTCTTTTAATGTAATTTTCCCAAAATTATATTAATTTTGGATTTTAAATATGGAGTAAGGAATTTTCCGAACTACTGGAGATGCGTTGAGCATATCAGGGTCACGATTATACAATTGTTTACAAATGAGGATCCAGAAAAATTCACATATAAAAAATATTAATAAATACATAATTTATACTCTAACTAGAGATTTCATCCTTCTGAATGGCAAAATATATTTATAATATCCTCGAAAGGGGCTTTAGTCTCCTGAATCCGCCATTAATTGTTTTGTACTGTATTCCACGTTTCTAAAAATAAATGCATAATTTTTACATTTTAAACTAACAAAACTTCCAAATAAATAACATACTTGATCACTTGAATCAAGTATTTTATATTATTAGCATCTTGCTAGCAAATATAATATAGCATCGTTGCAAAAAATATTTATTAGTCTGACGATTGATGCTAATTTCTGAATTCTATCATCGTTACCGAATACTTTAACATAGGAACGCGTTACCGATGAAGATGGAAGTGAAGTGAAGGTGAAGACGGACGTCAAGAAAATGTTGCAATTTAAATATTTATTCATTTTTTTAATATTTATCTAAACGATATCAATATTTATGTTCATCGTATTAGATTTCGTCGTATCAAATATCTCTTTAAATATTAAATTCGAATATTATTGAATAAAATTTTTTATTAACGTCTTTAAACGTGATATCAAAGTTTTATTATAAAAATGTTTACATATATTTATCTATAAAAACAAAATTATTCTGTTAATAAAAGATATTGAAAATTTTCCAAATATTTAACAAGTTTTTAAGAATTCAAATTGATATTTTAAATGTTTGAAACAATGTTAACTGTATTTTAAAAAAAAAATTTATTCGCAAGTGGATGCCATCTCAAGTATGCAAATTTACGAAATTATGCTAAATTTGTTTTAAATAATGTCACTTTAAGTAAGAAATTTATGTTATGTTGACGCGGTGGGAGTATACACCACCGAATCAAGTAAACATAAGTGGAGATATATATGACTACCGGCTGACAGCTTACTCAAAGCAATAATTATCCCGAAAATATACTTGTTCCGAATCATTTTTCAGTAGCGCTCTCTTAGATATTTTTATAATAACTACGTCAAAAGTTTAATTAATTAAACTGTTTTATAATCAACCCTTCCCGTGATAATTCTATTGCACTTTTTTTTATTTATCTCCAGTTTTAAATCCTAGAATGCGTGGATAAAAATGAAAAGTAAACCGAGTATACACGTACTCCCTATTGAAAAGTGAAAATAACTGCGCGCGCAGTCATTTTAAACTACTCGGTCGACTTGTTTACATCACTCGACGTAACGTCACGAATAACAAAACTGTACTTGAGAAAATCAGAACTAAAAAATGTAAAAATATCTGCATTAAAATACAATATTTATTAACAAAAAATAATCCATAAATTAAAAAATTATTTGAAATAGTTGAAAATTAATTAATTAAATCAAATTAAAAAAAAATTGTAGGTGGATAAACAACGAAGTTTATCCGACAGTATGGCGATTTTGTGAAATGTAATTTTTCTTAACAAGTGTGCAATTATTTATAAGGCTTTATCTTCAGGAAGAGAAATTTTTTGCGGAAAGTAAAGTCAGAGAGAAAGTAAGTGATATTTGCAGTATTTTCGAAATACATAAGATTCAAAATATTCCAGAAGTTGGAAAATATAACTTGGCAATATTCGCAAAAACATGCAAAATGGTTCTATTTTCAGTAACTGGATATTGGAGGTCGGAGGATTACTCATTAATTCCAGTTTATTAATAATTTCAGAATCGCGAAACATAGTCTGTTACGGGATAATTATAATTTAACATATTCTGATAATTCTTTATTATAAAGATGACAGATTGGTAAAAATTAAATATATATATATATATATTGATTCACATATTTGTTTTAGAAACTAAATTTGTGGAAAAGCTGCTCGGGTAAGATGGCAGATCATCTGAACTCAAGCTACGCGCATATTCACGCTTTCTAATAAAGCAGTAACGGGCAAAATAGTAGATTATATGATGGCGGAAGAAGTGTCGCGTCGCATGCGGCAACGCGGCGTCGCTTATATAGCAGCCTTTTTTAATGAATATACATCGATTAACACTAATCTTTAAACCAAAAATTCATGTTAGTCAATCTCTATATTATGTTCCGAGGGAAGCATGTATACATTCATTAAAAATGCCTGCTGTATTGACGACGCCGCGCTGCCGGATACGACGCGACACGCCTTCCACCAATAGAGTTTTTTTATCATTTAACCAAAAAACGCGCGTGACCTTGCCTCATACTTTACCAGGCAACTCTTTTAAGGTGCGCGAACAAGCGCATTCAGTCGTACTTGAATATCCGCCATCTTACTGCTACTTATTCTAAAATAATGAGTAAACTATTTAAAAAAAATAATTAGAAAGTTGAACTAAAACAATTTGTTCATAAATATAAGTAAATAATTCGTTAAAAATGTTACCTCCATAAATTAACGATGATTAAATTTTTTGTCTTCTGATATGAAACACTACAGACAAAATAAGATAGCAGATCATTCGACAGTTTAGTAATCTGATTATATTCTAGCCAAATACAAACGTGAACTAGTTATTCTTAAAAGTTATATCTAAAACAAGATCTAGCCTACATTAAAATGGAACTGTAGAATCTCAAGATATCAAGAATAGCAAACCATTGATACATTTGCCAACCTTTTCGCATATGATGATTGCGGAGTATGTAATTTTTACAGTAAGATAAAATGACCTTGTCCTTTCTGTTATAAACAATAAAAAAAATAACCTTATAAGATAAATATATTTATTTAGTCGGGAATTAAAAATCGGACGTTAAATTAGATATTTATATCAAAATAAGAATAAAAAGAAAACTTAGCAGTCTGGCGGCAACGCGTTGATTAAATTTAATTATTATTTGTAAGAAAAATTAAGATCCAACTTCAAAACGGAAAGTACAAGACAAAATGCAATTTTTAATTCTTGCAATAAAATTCATTTTTTTGAACGAGAGCTGCATCGCTGTTAAATTTCTTACTGACATGTTTTATATCAAATTGGGTATCAGAAACGTGACCGCAGTACTATCGTTCATGCAAACAAATTATATTAATCTTATATTTATCGTTTTTCTTGTAGTTTGACACGAAATTTGCGTAATTAGAAGGCATTTTTTGTCGTTTTCCAGTCATTGATAATTAATGATTGATGGAAGCATCCAATACTTATTATTCTAAGTGTCCATAATTATGATAACCTATATAGGAGGCTGAGAATTGATAGTCGGGACCTAAATTCCTGTGTGAAAATATTTCCTAAAAGTGAGATCTGTAAATTCAGATAATAAAATAGCATACTTTTGCACGATCATTCGTCAACTTTACTGCACCATTTGAAAATTATTTATTTGATTAATATCTAAAGTATAAATCTCGTAAAGCATAAAGTATATATCTCGGTAATTAAATATTTTTTAAAGAAAGCATATGAAGGTTGTTAGGCTAGATTAGTTGTGTTAAGCTTCCATATCATACAGGGGATATTTTGTATCTGGCAGAGACCACTTTTAGAGTCCGCCACAGGCTGGTCAACACCCATGGTAAGTTCAACCGGAAAATTGAAGGATGAGATTCAACCGGCTGGGTCCGGACCACTCTTGAAAAACTAGAGATGTGTGACCCGGATTTGAACCCGGATCCTCCACGGTAGTAAACGAGTATGTAGGTTATTACACCAG
>WUQG02040871.1:0-10672 GCA_011317285.2 Androctonus mauritanicus | reverse complement strand
GATAAATATTTTCAAGGGGTGGGACCCGAGATTCGAACCCGGGTCCTCCAGAGTGGAAAGCCGAAGCGTTTCCACGCCGCCAATAATGACGAGATACTTAGAATACACTTATTAAAAGGACGAATGCTACGTATTTATTTTAATGAAGAATGAATTTAATTTTTAAGAAATTGTACTTATTTGTATTTATATTTTAATACCAATGACAAATGTAAACAAAATTATTTTTTAAAATTTTATTTATAATCTTAATAAAAATGGTTTTGAAGGTCTAATAAAAAGATTTTAAAGTTTTGTTTTTTGCATATTTTATGCCCCTTTCCAATCAGGAAGATTACTAAGGGGCAGGGCCAGTTCTAACCACGGACTGCACCGACACCCGTGGAGGGGGACCTGATGATGAAGGACGGAGATCTTCGGGCCTGGCCCAGCACCCCGAAAAAACTTTACAGGAGTTACCAGACCCGGTTGCTAATCCGGGTCTTCCTGTGCGGCACACCGACAGCGTTACCACTCGGCCATCCGGCCGCGTATATTTTTAAAAGTTATAAATTTCAAGAAAGATTCAAGTTTACAGTAAGCTTCAAATTTACAACTTTAAAATCTTCTTACTAAGAAGCTTTGATTTAAAATTCTCGAATCTATCAATATTTATCATTTATCATACTGTATTTGCATAACTTCACAGAAGTGGACTTATAAATTTCTTACAAATAACACACAAATTTCTCACATGCTCTTCAGTTTCATAAATCATATAATCTTTTAAACAGTTGATCAGATATGGCCTATCGTTGAGCGTATGATTTACTGCAGTTGATAGATTAGAATCTATTTTTTTATGCGCTTCAAAAGTTACATTACAATAAAGAATATCTGTATAAGGACTTTAATTCAGATGGCAGTTTGCAGTTTCGTGGATGTTTATCATTAGCTTTATAATAAACTTATGAGATCTTTATGAAGAATTTTGTCCAGAAAAACGACTAAACGTTTTCATAAGAAAGCAATTTATTTTTCAAAAATGCGCTGAACACAAATACAAATTTATTTCAACAAAATTTTACGAAGCAGCAATATATTTAGGCTGAAAATGCATTATCAAAATTACTTTTATTGATTTGAATGTAAATTATTTGTGTATATATATAATTCCGAATTGTTTCATATAAACTTAACAAAACAATAAACACAACACACAATTTATAATTTATATAAAATGTATTTTATATTGCGTCGATTCATAAAGTGCCTTAGTTTTCCAAAACGTAACATTCGCGCAAATCGACGGATGATTATGTAATTTTTCATATTGTATCCAGTAGCATATTATGTATAAGAGTTATCATATATCATTCAAAGAGAACAAGAATATTAAATTGACTTGCGATGATCTGATAATACTAGCTATACAAGAAGCTATAAAAAAAAGTTTCAATCACTTAGGAACGTGTCTTGTTAGTTTTCATATAAATCAGCGCACGTTGCTGCCATTCCATAGACCAGTAGTTCTCAACCATAGAGATATTATTATTAGAGTGCGCATATCCTAGTCGCCTGAATGGAAGCAGTTGAGGAAACCGACTGCCATATTGGATAAATATAGCGGGACAGCGATGTATATAGATTTTTCATTTTTTTCTTTACAAAATAGTCGAATTATCACTATTTTGATCGAACATGGAAAAATTAGTCGAATGAAGTCATTTTGTTATAAAAATATTGACTTTAAATTTACTTTAAATTAGTAAATTAGTTAAATGCTGAAGGTAAAAAATGTATTTTTTATAAAAAAATTGTTTCAGATTTAATATGTATAGAGCGATAACATGTATAATATGGTTTGTATTTCTTTAAATTGATTAAAAGATATTCTCATTCCACATTTTATGGTTTATGATAGTTATTTTCTATCTATCTTACTTCTTAGTGAATTATTGTGTATTTTTCCACACAATTACTTTGATTATATATCCATATATATATATATATTATATATTAATATATAATATATACAATATTATATATGCAATATATATATTATATTGCATATAATATGCATTATAATATTATATTATATATATAAATATATATATAATTTACTAATGGATGCATACCGGTTGTTGGTTAAGCTTACTTAACCAACATGGCGCCGATTTCCTCAACGTTAGACGGGGTATGCGCACTCTAGATATACTATTCCTATCTCTATGCGTCAATTAATAACGAGAAATCGTAAAAATAAATATGATTTCTCATTTATGCTGCAATGAAATAGAGACGTAATATCGATTAACGGATACAATTTCGTTTTTGCATGGCTAAAAATAACATTTTCCTTAATATAAATTATATTATTTCTGTACAAAGAAATAAATAACCAAAACAATCAATCTTTCGACACCAGAGGGCAACGACCTTTAGCCCCCTGGTGTCAAAAGATTTAGTATGTATGACGTCATGCAATGAAAAAAATTAGATCTGCACTTCCTTGGGTCGGCATCAGCTTTGGTATCAACCATCGATGTTATCAGCGTACTCGTTTACGTACTCATATTTCTTGTTATTTATAGTTTTATAGCTGAAAAACTAATTTTATTTTATTAGTTATCGAATAAAATACAATAGAAATTGAAAAAATAATACAATATATTTATATTGAATAATGTGCTTATAGCATTTTAAGAATGCAATTTCTTTAAAATATCTAAAATTTTTGTGAAATGTTTTAACAAAATTTTAACTTTTTGAATTAAAATAATTTAATTATAAAAAAAATATTTGAATACAATAAACCCGACCTTGAAGCCTATCACTATCTAACTCTAACTGCTTTTACTGAAGAATTTTATATAGGCTACTGTATTTGATATGTTTGAAATATATTTGATATGCTTAAAATTTGATATATTTGATTTAAATTTTATCAAATTTTAAGCATATCAAATATATTTTAGATTAATTACCTAAATGGTAATTAATCTAAATTGGGAAAATTGATGAAAAGATGTAGTAATTTAGTTAATTCCGATTTGTAAAGCATTTTAATGATTATAAAAATGAAATACGTGATTTTTGAATTGATATGTTGAAGTCAAGTGTGAACACAGATTTTGTTTATGTATCTTAAGAGTTTTTAAAAGGTTTTGGAAAATGTTTCTTTATAATAAGATGAGCTGAGTTATTGATAATAGGCTAAAGAGGGCATAATTTTTGCCAAAATGCATACTAAATGAGATATTTCAGTTCATCAAAAAAGAAAATAAAAAGGTTTTTTTAAAAATAGAAATTGGTTATTATTTGCTCCTGACAACACTTTCAACGAGAACAGATGTGATAGAAATATCCTGAATTTGAACAGTGAGTTCAACTAATTGGATAGACCTTAGGTCAAGTTGAAATTTAAATATTCAATGTATTTAAATATTTAACTGCATTAATGGTGTTGTCTATTTATATAAAAATAGGTTTAAATTATTTTGAATATTGTACAAATTTAAAAATTTATGAAGTTTTTTGTAATTGCTATATGCTTTTTCAATAAGCTTAAATATCATATATTTATGAATTGATCAAAAGATAAGTTAGGAATAAAGCACAGTTATGAAGAAGGTTGTAATAGATTGTTGTGCTGTACTGTTCAAATTCTTCATTGACTTCTAGATCAGAAAAATAGTTTTCCAATGTGTACTAGTTCTAATTTAATTTTTGGATTATATTTATTTTTGATGTAAACCCTGTATCAGTGTGTGTATCATTTCTCATCAGCCATTTTGTTCTGAAAAGAGATTAACTACTATTTTTCCAATAAATTTTTTCTGTTACAAACAGTATTGGGCCTTAAGTTTTTACTAAATATATTTACATTTACAATTCTTGGATGCAAAGTCTTGTTTTCTCTGTATTGAATCATCTATATTAAAAAGAGATAATATTGATTTTGGTTCTTATTTAAATGATTGAGAGATCAAAATAAATATGAATTTTTAATTTAAAATGATAAATAATGATAATATATTAAATTAAAATAATTAATCTTAAATCTATTCCAATTAAAGAATAGTTTAAGATTTTATTTTTTTTATCTTGTAGACCTCAATACCAGAAGGTGGTTTAGTACCAAAAACATATTACATGTCTGATGAAGAATATGAAAGAGAAAAAGCTGAAGGTCATCATTTATTTGATGATTCAATGTACCATTCTATTAGTATAGCAAAGGGACAAGTACATGAAGTAAGTTATTAAAAATCTCAGTTAATATTGTTTCTTCTTATTTTATTAATAGATCTTATTCATTATTCATTGATTCATTTACAAAATATATTTTTCCAGAACTAATAAAATAAGATATAAAATAATATATTTTCTATCTTAGAAAATATCTTATTTTATTAGATATATTTTTTTTACTCTATAGTATATTTTTATAATTTTTATGAAATAAATTTTAGTTTTTTAAAGGAAATTTTTATTTTAAATTAATATATTTTTATTAATTTTTTACAGAAAATTATTAATATCAATGATAGAGGAAGTGTGATTTGTTGGGATTTTGATGTGATGAAAGAGGATGTTTGTTTTACTGTTCTATACACTAGGCAGTCTCTCCCTCCTCCTGAAGCCCAAATATGTGATGATGAGTTCAAGGATGTGCACATGCAGCTCTACCTCTTGCTATGCTAAATTTAGATTCTCCCCCATTCCATTCTATCATTCCAAAAAATTGGGTACAAGATCAAGATTATGTTATTGTTGAACCAACACTTACATGTCATGATGGTGAAAGTGTACAAGTAAGATTTAAATACTACATATAGTATTTTTTAAAATATCTGGATTAAATCTAAAAGGGAAAAAATTTTGTGAATTAATTTTTAAATAAATTTTTTGGAAGGGTTCACATGTTACAAGATTTGAAGGAACATACATTTTGCAATGGCGTCATGGAGACACATTTCATCATTATTCTTTCGATTTTCCATTATCATCACATAAAGCAAAAGTTATGTATTACTATGAAGTGTTAAAATCACAAGATTATAAGTAAGTAAAGAATATTCTCAGATATTTTAAGGTTTGAAATATTGATATATCTGGTTTTCATAAATAATTTGAACTGATTACTTTGCAGAAATCAAAGTTTATGTAAGTTGGAAAAAATAATTTGTAACAAAAATTAGAAATCAAAAATTTCCAGGCTGGATAGAGTTAGATAATTATTTAATTTATATATTCACAATATTATGGCATGATATCATTCTTTGACAGAAAAAGAGAAATGCTATATAGAATGTTGTTGTTGTATAGATAAAATATTTTAAATCAACAAATAATTACACCAACATTCTATATTTTATTCTTCTTATTTTCACTTGTTTATTTTTTATTATTCATTAAGAAATACAAATTTTGAGGATGGAAACATAAACAGGAATATTATAATCAATGTCAATATTTTTATATATTAAATTTATGACAACAGACTTATATTTTTGCAAAATAATTTAAAATGCATTTATTTATTTTATATTTCAACCAGGAATTCTGCCTCTGCAGCTATCAATTCTGCAGGAGGTTGCACCCCTGATTTGCTGGTCTAGAGATGAGACAATTTGCCTGAAAGCCAACAAACTGGCATTTAGTAGTTATGAAAAGCTTGTAAAAAAGATTATCATATTAGAAATAAAGTTTTTATTCTTGCTTATTAATAATAAATTTGAAAATAGCTGTCAAAAATTAAGGATTAATCTTGAAAAAGATTGTTTAAATAGAAATCACAAAGCATCCAAGGTGAAAGGTGTTGAAGTTAGCTCTGAATAACTGTAAATATGATTAATTTTAATTCATCAAGGCATTAAGTTTTTAATTTAAATAGTATTTTATTCTTAAAATATTTTAAATCAAATAATAAGTGAATTTTTAAAATAATAGAACTGTTAAAGAATAATTGCACCATTTATTGACAAAAATATTATCAATTTTTTGGAGCTGTTAAAATAAAAAATTTTGGAATTTTGATTTTTTTTTCTTTTGATGTGACTTAAGTGGTATCTCCATACAAATTTGACATTTCTACACTCAGTGGTAGAGTGGAAATTTCTATTACTCAGTTAGTTATTTTACTTATATACATATTGAGCATATACAAGATAAATATTCATAATATTTATACTTTTATTTATTTATATTGATTTTATAAAAAAATTTGTAGTAAACCAAAAATCAACAGGTGTAGTTATAAAATATTTAATACATTTTTCAAGAATATCAGATTGTAAACATAAAAGAAATCTTACAAGTGAAAATGTACAAGATTTTCTGAAATACTGCAATATGAATAAAATTTTTATGAATTTATTGAAAAATTGTTTTGTCAGAAGCAACAGTCAGAGAGAGAGAATTTTAATCATTCTAATCTTTTTTAATCACATAGTGGTATTATATGTAACATTATTTTTAGCATATTTTGACTTACCTTTATATGAGATATTATCTTTTATACCATTTTTATGAATTAAATTTTTATAGTTATCTTTTGAAAGAATTATTGCTGCTATTATATTGTTTGGTTTTATCAAGAACTCTGTTATATTATGTTTTTAAATATTATTGGTTATTATTTGATGATGATGATTGCTTTTCACAAATGCCTTTTACACAATTTTGTTTTTATAAACATTAATATTTAACATAGACTGATAATTGTCCAGATGACTCCAACCTCGCAAAAATAAAAGTAAACCACAAATCATTCATTATGGTCATAAGTATAGTGACTAAAAATAGCAGTCTTTGAAGCACAATTAGTTAATAATAATTATCAAAAATCTCAAATAGCTCAAATTTAAGCTTTTCTTTGGTATCAGCTGATGAGTTCAAGTTTTTAAAGACAGTTGAGTTTCAATAACTCTACATGGAAAGTATATTTCAGAAAGAGAATACATTAATTTCAAGATTATCAGAAGAGCAAATGCTGGATTAAAAGTTCTGGGTGTGCTTGGGAAATTTGCTAGGAATGCAAATCTATCAAAAATGCCAAGATGGTTGTATATCAGTTTGCTGTCCCAATATTAGATGAATGGGAGTGGGACTAGGGGATAGTGTGAAAGGCATAAAATAATCTTATTGGGAACAAAATAAAAATAATTTATCCAAACAAATGGAGACAAGATATTTGAAGGATGTTCAGAAAATATATATGACATGAATGAGTTTCAAAAGTAAAAATACAAAAATAATGTGGAATGAAATATTGTAGATGTAGCAAATGAACCAAATCTGAGATGATTTGCTTATGTGAAGCAAATGAAAGAGTGTGATTGATGATGCAATATATTGAATTTGTGAATGATAAATGTAAGAGATATAGACCAAGAAAAGAATGAAGAGAACTAGTGAAAGAATATCTAAGGAGATATGAATTTGAGAGTACAAATAAAAGTGTACTTGAATGGAAGTTGATATATTATATAGAGATAAGTATCTCTATATAATAGTTCTGCAATCTGATTAGTAATTATTCATTTTATCCTCCTCCTCTTTAAATATTTTTACCCACTTACAAGGATATGATTTTTATGATGATGATGATGATAGTGCATATAAAAGATATATATATATATATATATTATATGCACTATTATCACACTAACATTGAACATTATATACATTTCCGATATATATTGCTTATTGCTAAGCAGATATATGTAGGATTTATTTTCATAAAACAGACAGATACAATTTACACTATTTTCTTAAACTTTTAAGTTCTGCTGCTTATAAAATAACAAATAATAAAGTGCTTGTTGAATTATAGATAATTCTCATATAACATAGTAGATAGATTCCTAGGAAATGCCATGTTGTGTGAAACTGTGTTATATGAGACCTAGAGCCAATACAAAAAAGAATTTGCATTCCAAAATCAATTAATAACATGAAACATAAAGAAAGAAAGAAAAAATATATATATATATAAGATTAAAAAAATATATAACAAAAAGAAGAAAGATACAACCTATATAATATTCATTTAATAATTATATCTTCCTTATCAATGTTCAGTTAAAATGAGAAGATTTTGTTAAAAAGAAAAAACGAACTTCACTTTCTGAACTTTTTTCTGCAATTAAAATTTGTGTATCTTCTGCTCTCTTTACAGAATCTGTAATCTAACCCATTACAAAAGAATCATTCTTTAACACATCCAAAAAAAAATTTATGAATAAAATATTTTTTCTATATCACATTCCTCTATTGAGGAATAAAAACTTATTTTTTATCAAAGAACTGAATGTTTGGAATAAAAAATATTCAATGATTGACAGTTAATTCAATTTCAAATTGAAATCGAAGAGAGACTGCATATTGTCCCTCTCATGGAAAAAAGCGAAATTGCATTTATGATTAATTTTAGCAAAGTATTTCTCAATGATTGATTTTGTGTGTGTATTATGTGTCCATAGTGTGAATTTACAAAAATTAAAGAAAATATTTTGTGTTATAGGAGAGTAAATGTAATTTTCTAAATGTGTTAAGTAAAAATCGTGTTATAGAAGTGCCATGTTATATGAGGGTTTCCACAATTTTCTAATCAGGTTAGAGCAAAACTGTTGTAGATAACCATGTTATATAAGAGTTACCTGTACACCTGTATTTGTATATATTTATACTATATTGTGATTACAGATATTCTCCAGTTTATGCAAATAATTGGGACTAAAAGTATTTTGTATAACCCAAAATTTGTATAAATCAGAAATATAATTTTTTTAATAAAAATTGTTAATCAAAATTTTCCATAGCTAGATGGACTATGATGATTCCACACTTTTATGACACCATATTTTTCCTTGACTGAAAGAGATATAACACTGCATGGAATGATATCAGTAATATGGTACTTAAGATCAACAAATACTATAAAAAAACATAAATAAATCAAATAACAATAACTTTTACAAGCTATAAACCAAAATATTTGCACTTATAAATTTAGATGTTTATGCTCTATATTTCAAAAATAAAGAAATTATGGAAAATATTTAAGTATACAGGTATCTCTCCTATAACACAACTTTCTACAACTTGGTTTTTACTTAACATACTTAAAAAATTACGTTTACTCTCCTACAACACAAAATATTTTCATTAATTTTTATAAATCCATACTAGAGAGACACAATACACACACAAAAAATGCAATCATCGGGAAATACTTTGCTAAAATTAGTCATAAATGCAATTTTACTAGATTGGCATGAGAGATACAATATACAATCTATTTTTGATTTCGATTTGAAATTGAGTTAATTGGTGACATTTGAGTAGTTTGTTTTCCAAATGTTCAGTTCTTGGATATTTGAAAAATAAAATACTGCAATAGAGGAATGTGAAAGAGAAGAGAGAACTTTTTTATTAATAAATTTTTTTATCTATATATTACGAAATAATTGTTTTCTACCAGGTTGTAGCAGGTTAGATTACAAATTTTGTAAATAGAGCAGAAGATACATAAACTTTAAATGCATAAAAAAGTTTAGAAAATGAAGTTGATATTGTTAAAGAAAAAAATGCTCTTATTTTTAATAGTGGTAAGGAAGATATAATTATTAAATGAATGTTATATAGGCTGTATACTTTTCTTTTGTTTGACTTATATTTTTTTTAGGGTCTTACCTATATATTTTTTCTTTCTCTATGTTCTGTGTTGTTAATATTCTTAATAGAAATTAAGTTTCTTATGTGAAATTAAAGAAAGTTATTTGTTTTTAATTGGTTTTGGAATGTAACTCTCTCTATTGTATTGGCTCCAGGTCTCATATAACACAGGTTTCACACAACAGTGTTTTTCAGGAACTTATCTACTGTGTTATATGAGAGATACCTGCAGTTGGATATACATAAACTGATGAATATCTGTATTATTATTTTGACATGAACTTACTGTATTATTCACACTTATTTATAAATAGTGATTCTAAATGTTATAATACCATAATCTTTAAATATGAAGCTACCCAGTTTTAAAAAGTTGGAATATTTTATTATTTATAATAATTTATATTACAGAATTATTATTTATTTATTTGGAAAACTGAATATATCTGAAATTGCAAAAATTGGTATTAAATAAATTTGGGAATTTCTGTATCACAAGTGAATATACAAATTTTATTAGAAATTTTTCAGATATTGAATACAATTTCCATTCAAGCCTGGTGATTGGAGTTTTTATTTGAATAGATGGGAATTGCTAGTTTAAACAAAGAAATTCAAACAATGATTGCTTATTTAAACAATAGTGATTCTCAATACATGAATTATGCTAGAGTAATGTTTTTTAAACATTTTCACTGTGATTGACAATACTACACGGTTGTTCAGAAAGTAATTTCATTTTTTCATGAAAATGAACAATTTTTTTATAGTATATAAATATTATCCAATTATATATTGAGCATTTTGGTTCACCACATTTTGCCATCTTTCTAGTAGTAGCATGATTCCATGCTTGTAGAACTTTTGATCTTTGCTTGCAAAAACTGAACCAAGTAATTTTTGACATCCTCATTTGAACTAAATGTTTTGCTATCTAAAGAATTCTGTAAAGACTGGAACAAGTAATAATCGGAGGGTGCCAGATCTGGTGAATATGGTGAGTGCAGTA